>OZ018327.1:161174093-161430361 GCA_963969495.1 Ceratothoa steindachneri
ACGTCAGAATCTGGGTGATGTCGTCGACGTACTAAACGTTGAGTGTCTGTGTTAGCAGCGGCCTTGGCATATCCCTAGTTAATATTGAGAACAGGCTGAGCGGCAAACACCCATCTGAGGGGCTCATGACACAATACTCTATTTCTCTTGGTGAGGATTTTCCCTAAATTAAGCGCAAGATAGAGTCTCGAAATCTTGTGTTTCTTTAGACTGTGAATCCACATTTTGTCAAAAGATTTTTTCAAGTCCACCATACATTTAGATACAATTTCCTTGTCCGCGTGCTGATATATGAGAGCGATCGTTAAGGCCGTGTTCATTTTTTAAGCAAGCCGCGCCGTTTGCTTTTCATCAGAGAATGCGTCGTCAGATGCGAACCAGACTGTTCTTGAGTAACTTTTCGAAGACCTTCCAAATTGTCAATAGTAAAAAATTGGCTTGTAATTCATCATGTGATCTGATCAATAGGGTTCCTTTGTTTTGGAATTAAGATCGTTTGGGATGTCCACATGCCTTCTCGAAAATAACCTGCAGTCATAGGACGTTGAAAAAAATTAATAACGTTTTAGTTACTCTTTGTGGAGCTTTCTTGAGATGCCTGATTCTTATGTGTCTGAGACGGGATTTTTTTAACGGAGAACGAGCGTCCAGTTTTTCTCTAATAATTATCGCTCTTCCTTGCGGACTGCACTATTGTAGCCCTGTAAAATTTGCAGTTCTCTGCGGGGTGAATCTCCTGCAGGGCATCTTTATATGTTCTAGAACAATATCCTCGAAACCTAGGTCGAAATTTTCCTCTTCTTCTTCAGAGATTCTATAAAAATATCTCCTGACTTCTCAGAATAGCTAGGCATTTTCTTGTGAATATGTAGCGCACTTGTCGTTATGCACTATTTCAGTTAGACATCGTCTCTCTCTCTCTTTTCTTTAAGTTTATGATGGTAACTCAAAAGACGCTGGATTCTCTTCAATGTCGAAAATGTGAATTGTATGGTATCACTTTACTTTAATCTCCTGCAACAGTTCCGAGTTCACTTGCTGCGTTGCCGCGCTTTACGAAAGTCAAAAATGACTCATATAACCCCCTCCTAGTATGTCAGTGTAGAGCCATTCAAATAGGCCTCCCTTTTGGGTTGACTTTGGACAAGAATTTTATGCCTGATCAATAGGATTGCCACCCCCATCTGTCGATTCTGTGATGTTGCTTGGGGTGGAGGTCAGCTCGACAATTCCGTTCTGAGCTACTTCGTCTATTTCTGGAATATCCTCTGGAATGATTTTCTGTCTGCTTCTCAATCCCCAGGCACAGAGAGGTTATTGACAGCAAAGTGATGGGTATGGCAGCTGTATAGCTACTATAACTACCATGGGTACGTGTTCACTAGGTGTGAAGGGGCCTGGGTGAACTTTGTGGTGGAAAGAGAACTTTGGGTCAATGAGAACAATGTTCAGCTTAGTAGCTAACTCTGGTTACATAAATGTTGGTAAGTCTGTCTCTATCCTGTTCCCTGAACCTCTGCTGAGCAGAAGGTTGAGATTATTTTCATATCTGCCTGTTTATGCGCATCCAGCAACTCTTGTTCTGGCGTTGAGGTCGCCATCAAAAAGATCATCTCATAATTAATACGACATTTTTTCATGTTTCATTATTTTATGGTAAGAAATCAAACAACTACTTCAAGTTATTTATCTTTAAATAAGTATTAATTTGTTAATAATTAATATAATTTCTACTAGTTTCTACATAGAGATAGATCGTACGAAGCAAGGCCAAGGCAGGATCATTTTCTTCTCCTGAAAATCGGTATCTGGTCAGTTAAATTACTGTAGTATTTAAAATACTTAAAGTGCTCACTAATTTAAATAACGCCTTACTATTAGATAACCGAGAGGCAACAGGAACATCTGTTTTAAACAGGGAAACAAAAGATTTAACACTGCTATAGCACAAATTTATGTTATTATAAAATAATACAAACTTGGAATACCTTGCCTAGGAAAGTCTTCGAAATCACTGTAGTAAATATGTTTAACCATAGAATCGAGAAAATCTTTCTTTAAACTTTTTTTATAACTTTGCAGAAATAAGCGTTGTGAAACTAATTCTTTATTTATATCTTTCTTTTTTTATCATAACCCTCCGAGTTACATCTTTTCTCCTCATCTGTGAGCTAACCTCTAGTGGATTCTAGTGTCTT
Organism: Ceratothoa steindachneri; assembly: GCA_963969495.1. NCBI lineage: Eukaryota > Metazoa > Arthropoda > Malacostraca > Isopoda > Cymothoidae > Ceratothoa > Ceratothoa steindachneri. The sequence continues at coordinate 161,176,292 of OZ018327.1, forward strand.
TGCGAGTTCTAATTCTGCAATACATTATGGACCGCCTTATCCAAATTCATTTACTCTAGCTCAGCACATTTCCCTATTTTCCTTTGCTGTTTTATCGATTATTATCGCCAGAGTAGTAGTTGTGGCTCTTTCATGAAGTTGAATAGAATACATCCGTTATATAAGTTGTCTTTTTCTAGTTAATTACATATTCTATGGTTTAAGATTCTCTTTCAATACATTCTCAAGAAGTTCAGTAATAGAATGACTCTATGACTCGTTAGTGGAGATTGAAGCTTTCTTATTTAGAGGATGAATATAATTTTGTTAGTTATGAATTCCTCCTAGAAATAGTTTATATCTAGGCAGGTGTTAAATGGTTTCGTAATTCCTTAAATTGTATTATCTGGTAATTGCTCGTAATATCTTTTAGTCAGACCCATGGCTTTGGAGCTCTTTGCATGCATGAGATTATCATCCGACTGATTACTTCCGTGGTAATTGATGTTCCTGGTTCCCAGAATTCTTTTTTTCCTAGTTATTTCCTAATCCGAGAGAACTCTACGAAGTTTACCTTAAGATGGTTATTTGGCTCTGTGTTCTGATCGAATATGGCGTGAGTTTCTTGCTTTATTGACAAAAACTTTTCCAGTTCTTTCTAACTATGTTTCTATCATGGATCTTTATTTATATATATATTTATGTACATTACTACGGCCTTTTTCAAGTGTATATTTGCTTGGTTAGTCTACCTGTTATAGTCTTTTTTTCCTAATTCATCCTCTTGAGTTGAACGCTGTGTTCTGATCGAATCTGGCGTTGTTTTTTGCTTTTCTAGTGTTCTGAAATTTGCTTTTATGAACGTTCATTCTTTATATATATATATATATATATATATATATATATATATATATATATATATATATATATATATATATTACTTCGGTCTTCCTTCAAGTGTATTTTTGCTTGGTTGGTCTGGCTTTTATAAGCAATATTTCGCCATTATTTTTGAGTTGATTGCTCAACATCTAAGTTTTCAATTATTTAACCCAATTATTTCCTTTGCTGTTCGTCTATTAGTTTGTCCATCTCTCTTTATATATCTGATGAATGTTGTCTTTTGCATATTTTTAGGACGAGATATCTCAGAATATTGTATTACTTTCATTTAACTTCTTTTGGCCTATTTTCATTTCTGGGGTCCATTTTTGGTCAAAAATGCCTTTGATGACGCGCATATTAAGGTCATATTCCTTATCCGCTTTAAGACCAACATTTGTAATCTTTTTTTGAGTTCTTAGACCTTCTCGTTGAGTTCTACCTTCAAAGGATGTGAACTTATAAGACTATGAACACGATTTTGTTCCCGATAAAATCTGCTATAGGTCCCTTCAAATAGTGAGTATTTGGATTGGATTTCAATTTATTTGAAACATTTTTCGGGTTCGATCGATCATGATATTGTTGTTGGTTTCTGGTAAATGTTTGAAGGCTGCGTGAGTTAATAAAATGTTTAGCTAGTTTACTGCATTGTCTTTAATGTTACGTTGGATTTTTTGGTCCTATTCTTTTTAGTGCCTCTTTTTTTGATGAGAATTTCTTGCTTTCTTACAATATTATTTTGTGTCGCCTGATTACTTGCATCTGGAATTCAGGTCCAGGAAATGAGAGCAGAATGATTTGCCTTAAACAATTAAGAGAATATATCGATCCTGAAGTACTAGCGGGGTTGAAGGTAAATATCTAGTTGCTATTGCGAATGGCGAAGGTAATAGCTCATTCCATTTTGTTATTTTTTTTTATAGGATTCCTTTTTGAAGGCTAATTTCTTAGCCATAATAATAATTAAAAATCTCCATCTTCTTTCTAAATCCATTGCATATTTTGACATCAATATTTTGAGATCAGGTTTGCGTAAAATATGGAAAATTTTCCTGTATTTAATACATTTTTTTCGCACAAACTTTATCATTTATTTAAAATGTTAGTTTTGCTTGGATTTGAAACTTCATGAAATTTAAGGGATGTAATAGTTGATTTGTCTCTCTTAGTTTCACTTCTGTCGAATAATAATTCCTCGATCACTGTTCTCGGTTATTTTGCATTTGTCCGTTAAGAAATTAATTAAATATGTCTTATTTAGTGTTATGAAGTCTTCCTAGAAAATCAGTATGTTTTCCTATACACTCTTTTAACAATATTTGTCGTGTTTCGAACCTTAAGATCAATCTACAACTGCCGTTTTCTTTACTTTTAATGGTGTCTGAGAGTTTATGTTTATTTGAGAGTGAATGAATCACGTTAGGTGTGGAATATCTCATAATTCACGTCCTTACCTCAGAGTTTTCCAAACTGTGTCGTCTATAATCTCTTTGAGTGTGGCAAATTTGTCTTTTCTGATTCATTTTCACCAATGTTTGTTTCTTTTACTTTTTTTTATTAGTGTAAGCGAGTCCTTTTGGATAAAACATAACTGCATTCTGATAAAATATTTAATTTGTTTTGGTTATTCTTTTGAATTAGTTGTTTTCCCTTCTACCGGAATTCTCTGGCAAATCAAGTTGCCACCACTTAAGTCATTGTTTCAGGACATAAGATATACCAGCGAGGATATTGATTTCAGCCACGTCTATCTTTTTTTTTTGGGGGGGGGGGAATTTCTTCCTCCAGATGGTAATTAAAGGTTATTTTCCGGTGACGTCCTTTGAAATTTACACATTTCTCAATTGTGGTTTTGCATTCTCTCCATATATAACATTCCTAAGCGCATTCTGATTTTTTTTTTTAGGGGGGGGCATTATTTATTAGTGTATACTCTTTTTTTATAACGAATAAAGCACATTGGTAAGTTTACGAAATTTCCTTTCTATATTTCTCCTGGGATATTCTCACGAGAAGATTCATGAGTTGATAATTACTGTCCTACTATCCATTTTTGTGTTTGCACAAACAGCAGATTTCACGTTGATATGGATCTTGAATTTAATGATTTCTATTTTTTTGGTTATAAGCCTCGATTTCGTTTAGTTGTTCTTCTTCTATGTGGAATCAGACCTATATATCCATTTTCCTTCAAATATTAATCATACTTCTTTGTTGCACTGAAGCAATCTGAAGAAACAAGCATTTGAACATTATCTAATCTGTGCCAAATGTTTTGAGTATATGCATTAGATTGAGGGTAATTTGAAGACGGAATAGAGCTTTCACATCGCCAATCTTCTCTCTGGTTTCTTTGGGTTTTGTTCAGTTTAATTGTTATAGTCTATAGAGAGTGAATTCCCCCTTCGGTATTTTAGCAAATGCATTGGCATCGGAGGTATTGGTGTCGTTAGCTGGTGAAAAAGAAAGGAGAAAATCAAACGCTTTCTACTGTTTTGTATTTACAAATCCCAGACTACCTACTGATACACTCCAGGACTATTTTGACTTTAGAAGTACTAGTCCCATTATGCTCTTCACTAGGCTTTGGTTTATGAACTAGAATGCATCCCCTTTCTATTTCCCCCCAAACTGGGTCTCATTCTAGAAAAAAAAAAAAAAAAAAAAAAAAAAAAAAATGACTGGTGGACTTATTGACTTTTTGGGGGAGGCCGGCCTTCTCCCTTTTATTTAACGTGATTTAATTGTTGTTGTTGTTTTTGTAATTGTTTTGTTATTGCTTTGTTATTGTTATTGTTATTCCTTTTTATTGTTTTCTGTTTAATTTTTTAAAGTAGCCTAAATTAGGCTGTTTGTTTACGGCAACTTATGCCTTAGTCGGCAGTCGCCAGATAGCCCCTTAATTAAAAAAAAAAAAATCATTCTAGAAAATCACTATATCTTATTTCTTGGTGACTCTGGCCACGAGTGATAGTTGTGTTATAAGGTGAGAAGAAAGAAGGAATAACAGAGAAAGCTACTTGTTTGTAGCAGTTTGTAGTTCTTTACTTCCTTCACCCAGTTAGGTGATGTTGCTGTAGAAAAATACAGTATAATATACTGCCTTCGAATGATGTTTAGTTTTTATTGGAAGATGTGGAAACCTTCATCTTAGCTGGCATGATCTTAGTTAAGCTCATGATTACTTGCTTGAATGAAGAAAGCCTAAAGGACTTGCGATGATGGATATCAGAATTTACCCTATATCATAAGGGGAGTAATTCCCAAAGTATTTTCTTATTGGGCGTCGGTTGTCGTGTCTGCTATAGTGTATGTCGATTTGGGTTCTCGTTATTTAGTGTATATGGACAGGATTTCGACGCCTGTGTACATTGGCTCGATCCTGGCGAAACGGACACAATGGATTTCTATGTTCTAGGAAATTTCCGCCATCACAGTAGGGTGCCAAATTTAGTGCATGCGAGCATGATGCTTCATCTTCATACGTCATCACACATATATCTAGTTAAAATACTACTGTCCTTCAGTTCAGTTTTTTTCGCACTCAACACATCCCTCTTCCACTTTGAGAATCTGCCTCCCGGTTATTCAGTCTATCGCTCTACCCACATTTAACGGTTTTCTCTCCTTTATGACCTTTTTTGCCCCTTCCCCCAACAACAACGGCCCTTAGTTCCTTTGGAGTCGCCTACATTGTCATTCTGATCTTAATGTTGGTTGTAATATCCATTCAGGGGCTTTTATTCAAATGAAATGGACGAGTATTGTTAATAAATTAAATAATAAATTAATATCGATGGTACCTTAGAGACACATGGTTACCCGTCTACCGATGTATATTGTGGTCATACCAATAGAGTGGCTTTTCGGACGCGGATTTCAATCATCGCAGGAAGAATGGAATTAGTAAACACCATTGGAAACCTTCAGGTTTGTTCGTTTGTAAAGTGTGTATTATCTATAGGTTCCCAGTTTTTTGTTCTTGGAGAACATAACTAAAGATATTTTGTTATTTAAGGTGTTTGTATTGTTTTATATGACGCATTGCAAGACTCGTTTGTCAGTACAGGATGAATCTCCTTGCTTCAAGACAAAGAGTTGAGAATATAAAAAAACGGGCCCGCACACACTTTTTGTGATATATCCTTCATTCTTTTACTAATCACCCTTACTTTGCAGGACATAACAGAAGCAACGACTGTGAACACAACTAGATCTCATTGGGAGCTGCAGCAAAGAATATACTACGTCAAACATTACTATAAGAAAGTGCAGTTCACTTTCATGCATCAGTTGGAATGGGAAAAAGCCCCCTCCAAGAGTAGAATTCAGGACTGGATGGACCACTTCGAGAACTATGGGATAGTGGAGAACCTCAATGCAGCCAATGACAACCGTCCAAGCCATTCAGGACACCCCAGGAAGCGTACACCTGAGCTGGTCGAGAGCGTGAGAGAGTCAGTTCAACAGAGTCCAAAACGCTCTGTGCAGAAGCGAAGTCAGTCCCTCGGTATATCCCGTGAGACTTGCAGGAGAGTGCTAGTAGTGGATGTTAAGGCCTACCCGTACAGAATACAGACGAAGCAGACCCTTACAGCCTCAGATAAGTAGCAGAGAAAGGCTATGGCAGTCAAGATACTGGAGAAGATTCAGGAGGCCCCAACTTTCCTTAACCTCCTTTGGACGTCATATAAAGCTCACTTCCATCTTGAAGGAAAGGTAAACTCGAAGACAAATGTCTTCTTGGGGACATCCAGACCAAATGAGATAGCAACCAAGCCCCTACACTTTCCTAAGTGCACGGTATGGACTGCAATCTCATCCAGAGGCAATCGAACCATTCTTCTTCGAAGAATCTGGCGCGACAGTGACAGTCACCAAGGAGCTGTATGTTGAGGTCCTCAAAATCTTCAAGAGAGAGCTGCAGACCCTGTTCTCGTCGCTTATGTGGAAGTTCTGGTTCTAGCAAGATGGAGCCAGCTGTCACACCGCAAACCTGTCCTGATATTGGCTGAAAGAGAACTTTGGTGGCCCTGTGATCGGTCTCAGATTTTTTTTTCTCTGGGACTACCTTAAAGGCAGACTGTACATGGGGAGACCCAGGACCATCACGGAACTCAAGAAAGCCATCAGGGAGGAGATCAGAGCCATTAGTCGGTTGGTTTGTAAGGACGTCATGGACATCTTTGTGCTGCGCCTCAAGAAATGCACAGAGCTAAATGGAGGTCATCTCGATCACGTGCTCTAGAATAAAGAAGAAAAGTCCAAAGACTCATGTTTTGATATGTTTTAAACTCAATAAACTAGTTATCACCAAACTTTCTTTTAATCCGTGTAGAAAATTAAGAAATAAGGCCTTTCAAAAGTTGTGGCTCGTTTTTTTTTTGGGGGGGAGGGGTCACCCTGTATTATTCTGGATAGAATCAAAATTTCGTTGGAAGTACTTGCTGTCAAAATGTAAATTGTTTTCATTCTCCTAGATCTTCCTGGAGAGTATTTAATGTTGCAGAGATACCAATTACCTATCATGTATGCATTACCTTTTAAAAGGCTTTGTTTTGTTTTCTTAATTGACTATGCCTTAAAAAATAGTAAATTAAAGAAAATAAAATAAGGCTATTTGATGGAGTAGAAACCTCTAAAAATTTTATGTAAAACTCACCTACATTGACGTATTTCTTTGTCGTAAAACTCCTTGTCAAAAGAAAAAATTCGTTTTGATAATAGGAAAACAGGAAAAAAACTCACAAAAACTTTTTTTGTGGAAATTTCTCGCATTGAGAGAAGTTATTATTGCAATGAAATCTGCTACTTTCTAGAAAAAGAAAGTTTAGAGAATAAAAGTAAATTCGATTTGGAGTTAGGAAATCTTATAGCTTACTATTTGTTGGCCCAACGAACATTGTTGATTTTTTCTAACTGATTTTATTTGTGTGTAGTGTTTTTCAGTCAACAAATTTAAAAGAGAAATTTTGAGGGCACATTCGTCTAAAAATACTATGTATAGTAATAGAGGGTGGTCTATTAAGAGTAGGAAATAACGTGTGATTTGGTAGTCTTTGTAAGAAGTGCAAGAGTTTTCCATCCTAACATAAGTAACCATTGGATTATTCATGATCAAGATCAATGTTTCGGAGTCAATTAACTATGACCACATCAAGGGAGTGATTGTTAAAATAATAAACACCATCCCCTCTAGAATTGGCAACATGATCATAAATGAAAAGGAAATTTTGAGGCAGGGAGAGAGGGGGGAAGGGTGAGACCTAGTACGCCTTTGTAGTCCTCCGCACCGTCATTGACTAGAGCCTCAGTAGACTCCTAGCACTGTGGATATGAAAGGGAGAGAAGAGGAAATTTTCAGGAGACGACAAAGTGGACTTAGGTTTAACGTGGAATCCGAACCACGATGTTTAGCATGTTAACTATTCTAATCGTTGCTATTTCTTGACCCTTGTCCCACATGACCGCTATCAGTACCGTGTGTGAGTCTGATAGATTAAAGTATAGAGGCTGAAATTTGAAGGGAGGTAAATTTGCAAAAGGATGTTAGTATGACTAAATATCAATTATATCTCTTCCCATTGTAAGTAGTTATATTTAGCATGGTTAAACGAAAATGGCGTTACACGGGATCAACGTAAATCTTTGCTGATAGTGTATATCTCAGTATCTTTATTAGTCGCGTGCGAGTCTAGTCTCGGGCGACTCTACATCTCACTATGTCGGTCAGTCGGTTCCCGTTTTGCTTTTTTTGTAATAAAATTGTAACTATTCGGCCGATTCTAACGAAATTTGAAACCCTTCTGATGTTTTACATCCTCTTCCGTCTTCCGAATGATATAATTGCCAAAGGCCTCAAAAGTTTAGCCCATGAATTATTTTAGGGGGGGGATGGCAATAACATTATAACTATTCGGCCGATTCTAATGAAATTTGAAACTATTATTTCGTTTTACATTCTCTTTCAAATGATATAACCTTCAATGTCCTTCTAAACGTTTTGAAGGTCGTAAAGTCATAAATCAGAATAATTGAGAGCACGTGACTTTTTGGTCAGCAGACCTTGTTAGTATATATGTTTATTTGTAGTGTGCATTCAAACCGTTATTAGTAATGCAACAAAGGAATTTCAATGCACATTTATAGATATTCAACCTGAAAATAATTGTCTCGTTTTACACATGAAATTCTGTTTATTAAATACAAAGAAAGTTATGTACATATTAGAGTACTTCAAGCTTACGAAGCATTGACATGGTTAGTCAACTTATCGCTTTTAAATTAAATATAATAATATTAAACTCGAGATTTCCTGAATAAGGAACAGAATGTCACGGATGTTCAGTTCAGTAATGTTTTGAACATCTCACTTGAAAAAGTTAAAATTCTCAACATTTCCAAACTTTAAATGTTTGGTTGGGTGAAAACTGCCGTAATATGCAATTTCAACCAAATATATAGATGCTTTATATGATATTAATGAGTATTTTAGGTTATGCATCTCGGATGTCATTACTTTTGAACCCATTAGAGAATTTGTGGGCGATAATCAAACTAGCGGTTGATTAACAGAAGCCATCCAATTATGAGGTTGAGAGTGTTTATTGAACAAAAATAGAGCAATATCAGTCCACATATAAAAGAAATTGTTCCCGAGCAGTCAGGAAGAACTATAGACATCATTGTAAATATTAACTACGTATATCAATTGACTTTATTTATTAATAAAATGTGTTTGGGCTCTAAATTACTCTATACTTCCCCTACAAATTATTTTATAAACATAAAAAAAATGTAACGTTCGATTAAGTCTATTTATTTTCCTCTATAAAATAAATATAGTAGTCTCAAAATTTGGGGTCATGACTGTATCATCTAATTAATCGAGTATATCTGAAAATTCGCTTATCATCATCCTCATCATTATCATAACTAACTCTATAATTCAAGAAAGGGATTTTTTTTGTGTATTTGAATAATAATTTCATCCTAGTTTGGTTATGACTTATGTTTTTTATCAAAGTTATTTCTAATAATTCTTTTATAATATAAAAATGGTGAAGTTCAGAAATAAATATAAGTATCGAAATTTGAGGAAATTTTTAAAACCCAAAGAATTACAAATGGTGAAGTTGAGGAATTTTATTTTTATATATCTTCTATAACTCTTTATTTTGGCGAAGTACAGTAAATTTATAAAAGTTTAACCATGGCCGCTTTTTTTTTAGATTTTCAATTTTAATCTTAGTAGCGAAGCACAAGCTTCCCTCGTAGGGAGGAGTGGCGAAGCTATTGCCTGGTTAATTATATTTTTGGCGTATTTTATAGGTGAATGAGTTTGTGTACTAATTTTACTATATGTATTCTACTGGAGAAGCGGTGGAGTCCAACTTCTTTTCCTCGAAAGTAGACGTGACGAAAGTGACGAAAGTATGTATGATAGAAATATCTCTTTTAGAAGCAACACCTATTTTTGTTGGTCCTCAGAAATTACTTTTTACAGTGCATGTTGTTTCCTAGAATTTTTTGGCTTGGTTTATGGTACGTTCGCGAAAACCATGTGTCTCTTCAAATAATAGACTATAGAAATAGTTGGTCCACATAAATGGTAGGAAAGATAATGATTTATATGGCTTTGTAAGAAAGACAAGTCTTTGCAAGCCCTCATAAGTTAATATTAGTTGATTCCTGATCAAGTTCTATGTCTCGAAGTTATTAGCTATGAACACATGAAGAAAGTTATTGGGGGGGAATCCCACGTGGAATTTCTTTTCCAACACGGAAGTTCCATGCGCTGGAGAAGGTTCTATTAGGCTTAAATTGGTAAGCCTAACCCGTCCCCCTAACCCCACCCCACTTCCACAAGCGGTAGCCTCGAACCGCGTCCACCACGGTCTACCTTTACACGGGTTAGAACCGCCTCGGCAAGAAGATTCGAGGCCATTCGAGAGTAGAGATGTTTCCCACTAACCCCCGCCCCCACGCGGGGAGAGCCTTGCACGTATATAGTGCTCGTCCTTCATGAGGCAGACACAGAGTTGAGAAGTCTCGCCCAATTCCAATAAGATTCTCTTAGTTCCAAGTCAGGTGCTAACAACGAAGCAAAGTGACGGCTTAACTATTTGTGTGTCGGAATTAGCCCCAGCCAGTGAGGTAATTCCATTTAACGATCGCTACCGAGTGATTTTTCCGACTTCACTCATCAACTCCTGTCGAAACCCTCCTCGTTCGCCCCTCGTTTTCGGGTGGCCGAAATACTCTCCCCTAGACCGGACGTTACCGCCCCCCCTCCTTTTGGAGAACCGTCATCACTTTAAGTTCCCGCTCAGAAGCTCTGAGCGCCCTCGCCTCACGTGCAGAAGACATCCGTGAAGCCTTACCCTGACGTCTCACCCGGAATCCTCCGTAAACCAACCCCTCTTCCCCTTCAGTAACCCATTTGAGTTAATTCCCCCCCCCCTACATTTGAATATTCTCCTCCTGTAATAAATTAAATTTTATCTTCATAGTCTGATGCATAACTACAATTCCTTCCCCCATCCTTGTTTACCGATGTAATTTTGCCCATTAATTCTATGATGTAATTTTGCCCAGTAATTCTCTGATGTAATTTGGCCCATCAATTCTCTCATTTTTATGTAAATAAAATTATATTTTTGTACATGCATCTTTAAATAACCTTGAGCTTTGCCATTGCCCATATTTTACCTGACCTCGTTGCACTCTTATCTCGCTATTCCGCCCGTCGAAACTCGTGGTGATCCGTCCTTCTGTCTGTTCGCCTTTAAGTTATTCGTCCCTCCCCCATAGATATAATATGGTATTGATGTAATGTAATGTCATACCACGACAGTGATTATTAAAATCTTAAATTCAATCCTATAAATTTGTAGCAGAACCTAATTAAGGTCCTTTTATATGATTTAAACCTAGGTGTAAAGATACCAGGCAATGGCTTCGCCCTTTTCCCCTACTGGGGGACCTTGCGCTTCGCTACAGATTAAAATTCAAAATCTAAAAAAAAGCAGCCATGGTTAACTTTTTATAAATTTTCTGAACTTCGCCAATTATAATAATTTTAAAAATGAACTGTAAAACTAAATTTTCCCCCTTTCAAATTATCACGTTGCTAAAATATAGTTATAGAAGAAGATATATAAAAAATAAATTTTTTCAACTTCACCATTTGTAATTCTTTGGGTCTTAAAAAATTCACAAAATTTCGATACTAATATTTATTTCTGAACTTCACCATTTGGATTTTTGATATTATAAAAGAATGATTATAAATTAAAAAAACAAAACATAAGTCATAACCAAACTAAAATGAAATTATTATTCAAATACTCAAAAAAATCCTCTTCTTAAATTATAGAGTTAGTGAAAAATTTTGCATACGGGAGTTGGTTAAGTGCAGGCTAACTTATAACCAAATGTGAGAAGTTCTTTCCTAAATTAAAAATGGTTATTTTTTTTTTTTTACAACAAACGATATCACAACGAAATTTAACCATATTAAAGTCGAGATTTATTGAGTAATGAAAACTGCTTCACAGATTCTAAGTGCAATAAATATTCTTAAATTCAATTTAAAGTTGTAAAAATCTCAGATCAAAAAAAGGTTTTCAACATTTCACAGCCTTAAATATAATTGGAATCCCGGAATATAAAGTTTTAAAAAAGTTGAAGTTTGCTGGTTTTAGTCCTCGTATGAAGCTTCCTTGTCGTTGCTTCTCAGGCGGACGTCAGCCAGGGTAAGCACAAACTCCCCACCGTGATGCCCAGTCACGGTGGTAACTTTCCTCAGTAAATAGTGTCACGGAAAATCGAACTGCCAACCCAGCGATTGCCGGTCAAGCATGCTAACCACTATACTAGCCGGGAAATTAGGATAGTGGTTATGGTCTATACAACCAGTATACTTGTATTTGCTTCTAAGTATTAGGCGCCCTCTATCATCATCATCCTCATCATCATCATCACTAACTCTATAATTTAAGAAGGGGATCTTTTTGAGTATTTGAATAATAATTTCATTTTAGTTTGGTTATGAATTATGTTTTTTTTATTTCTAATAATTCTTTTATAATATCAAAAAACAGAATGGTGAAGTTCAGAAATAAATATAAGTATCGAAATTTGGGAAACTTTTTAAACCCCAAAGAATTGAAAATGGTGAAGTTCAGAAAATTTATTTTTATATATCTTCTATAACTCTATATTTTGGCGAAGTTCAGTAAATTTATAAAAGTTTAACCATGGCCGCTTTTTTTTAGATTTTAAATCATAATCTTAGTAGCGAATCGCAAGCTCCCCCCCGTAGGGAAAGTGGCGAAGCCACTGCCTGGTTTTATTATAAATTTCTTGCCCAAAATGTATATTTGAAGATGGGTTTTGGAATAACCCGAAACCTTGAGATTTAAGATTGGACGCGCCTTCTTCGTTTTGTCCTTCTTAATTAACATTAAACCTAAGCTTTGTTTCTTTATATTTAGCAGTTTTAGTCTCACTCTTGTATGTATATTTTTAATTGCTTACACTTTGTATGATCTATGCAAAGATTAGTACATTATCCTATAGCTACACCTTCAAACAGGAGATTAAAGGGTGCATAAGGGCCACCAAAATATAACTGGAAAAATCAAAACCCGATCTAATTTTTGAATGATTGAAAAAAGGAACAAAAATATTCTCCTGAAGATTTTTCTGACCTTATTATTGGAAGATTAATTGAGAAATTATTTTTATTCGGGCAAATGAAGAGAAAATGGGAATTAATGGGACCTGCATAATTCCAAGGATGTAAGAGAACCCAAAATGGGAGAGAGGCAAAAGAGGGAAAGAAAGAATTTATGAGTATTTCAAAGAAGTAAAATAGGGTCCAGAAGGACAAGGATGTGCGCCGTTTCTCTTGGACTTGGCTTCATTATGCAAATGATACCGATTTGCATTTGCAGTAAAACGAAGTTAATTCAGCCTCTCTCTCTCTTTCTCTCTCTCTCTCTCTCTCTCTCTCTCTCTCTCTCGCTCTCTCTCTCTCTTTCTCTCTCTCTCTCTCTCTCGCTCTCTCTCTCTCTCTTTCTCTTCTCACGAAAATCAAAATGAGGCAACTATTTAGTCGCGTTGTCATTTGGCGCATGTGTGCCTGTAGGTTGGTGGGGAGGTGACGCCAGAAAATTCGATGAAAAAACCTTCGATTCACTCAAAACATTTTTTTGCAGTAATACCTATATCAATATTTTGCAAGTATTTAAGTTCACGCAACATCATTAATTAGACTTCACTCAAAAAATATGTGTATGTCAAAGTTTGGGCGTTTTAACATACCTCCCTCCATATCTCTGGAAGAGGAAGTTGAGGATCTGCCTAGAACATTTTAAATTGTTTAATCGATATGTAATGCCAGATCGTTCTTTTAAAATGAAAGTAAAATTATTTCTAATATTAAAAAAATAGTATTCACCAGTAGATTATTTCATTATTAACAATGTTTTTTCAATTTTTAATTAAGCAGTTGAGACCTTTTTTGAAGAATTTATTCGGTTTTGATGTAATATATGATTCGAAATATTTTTCACCTTCTACCTATGAGAGTAAAATTGCCTTTTAAGTGATGCTTTAATGACTTAAATAAATGGATTTACTGATGATGTCAACTCGTGTGAATATTGAGGATGAAGAACTTCCCGCCCTAACGCAATATTATTTCATGGGTGACTCGTGCCACGTGGGCGCGTCCATTCTCGTGAAGGACGAGGACAGCCTCTCGGTTGGCCAATGAGAGATGTTTTTGTTCAAAAGCTTCATTTAAACGTAGCGCTTAAACATACAGGGTGCGATGGACAATTTATCTTCTAACTTAAACATAAATGAAAATAACAAAGTCCATTTATAAGAGATTTATTTACCAAAATTACATATTAAAACATTTAAGGATTTTTGTACTATTCATTTTACTCAATGAAATCGCCGTCGACCACAATCGTGGCTTCCTTGCCACGTCGGAACTTGCTACAGGCCTAATCGATGGTCCTCCTGTTTAAGTGGGGAAAACTGTAGGGATCCTGGACCTAAGCTCTATCTTGGTGATGCATGGGAACTTGTTAGTCTCTCTCTCAACCACACCCCACACAAAATAGTGCAGAGGGTTGCAATCTGGGAAGTTAGGAGGTCAAATATTCGGGGTGGTGTAAGAAAAAGAAAAAAGAAATTGTCTGACAGCCAACACTGGATCCTCCTGCTTGTTTAGCATGGTGCAGAATCCTGCTTCCACATGTATGGCCTTCCAGCTGCCACCCTCAACAATCAGGTGAACACCAACTTCTTCAGACACTTGATCTAGCCCTCCGTATTAATTGTGACGGCCCCCGGTAAGATATATGGGGCCATAAATTGGCCCTGGTGTTTTTCAAGCCGCCGCATCATTGGAATCACAGTTGACTCATCCAAATATTTCCTGATCCTCTGCACCGACCTCAGATTGACCCCCAATTACTGGGAGATCTTCGCATTAGAGCTCTCGCCGTGAATCCCAAGCAGCACAGTTTGCTTTGTTCAATTTTAAGGGGGATTGAATTCATCTATAGCATTGTTTCCTTCACAGAATGTTCACGACTGAGTCCACTACGGTAGGAAGAAGAGAGAACCGACACCAGACAACAGGCATTCGCGGAATTTAGAGTTGTTTGTCGAGACAAAATTACCCATCGCCCCCTGTATAAGTGTACAGTGACTGATTTTGTTTTTTTGAGGATCTTATAATCAATCTCTCATCTTATTTCTCATTTTTATACAAATAAAGCATAACCTTGTGATATTGAAGATCCCGGATGGGTTTTGGTATGCGATCAATCCATTATTTATTCGCACTTTTATTGCATTTAAGAACCCATTTTTTTCATATCTCCTAACAATTCCGTCTAGAAATGGTTCATGGGTATTTCAAGCCAATAGAGATGAAACATTATTCACACGTAGTAAAAGTTGACCTTCAAACATTTAACATTTTTGATATTTCAGGAGTGTCTTGCAGTATATAGGCCTCTCTTTACCTTTGGAGTTTATAAAGGATGTTCCATTAAGACGGATCGAAGTTAGCAGTAAATAAAACAGTGTTATTGTTGAAAATTTATTGATTTTACTATTGGATCACGTTATTTGAGTCATGGCACTTATGGGTGAAAAATAATATCGCCTAAATATCCGCTAAGGCTTCAGCGGCACACCTCCACTCGATGGTCGAAATTTTTGATGACATCTCCGCATAGTTGCTGCTCGATCTCACCAATATTCCCTATTATGTCATCCTTCAGCTGTTTAATTGTTGTTGGCTTGTTGGCATACACCTTAATTTTGAGATGACCGGAAGGGAAGAAATCTTAAGGGGGCAAGTCACACGATCGTGGTGGCCAATTGACCTCTCTGTTTTGAGAGATGATGCGACCTGGGAACTTCTCATTCAATAAAGCCATTGTTGCATTGGCTGTGTGGCATGTGGCGCCGTCCTGTTCAAACCACAAATCTTCGACATCCATAGAATTAAATTCAGGCCATAAAAAGTTGGTTATCATGGCACGGTATCGCGCGGCTGTCACCGTAACAGAATTCCCGGCATCATTTTCGAAGAAATACGGCCCAATGATTCCGCTAACAAAAATGCACACCAAACAGTGACCTTTTGTGGATGCAGTGGCTTTTCAACAATCTTCCTGGGATTTTCATCAGCCCAAATGCGACAATTCTGCTTATTAACGAATCCACCAAGATGAAAATGGACTTCATCACTAAAGATGAATTTTTGTGAAAAATCATCATCGGCTTGTTTTTGCTCGTGCACCCAATTGACGAATATACGGTGCTTCAAATGGTCAGTAGTCTTCAGTTCTTGTGTCAATTGAATTTTGTAAGCGTGTAGAGACAAATCTTTTGTCAAAATTCGATGTAACGTTGTTGTGGAGAGGTCCAATTCCTGCGCGTAATGACGAATAGAGGTGTCTGGATCTTCAGCCACATTCTCGCGCACTGCAGCAATGTTTTCAGGTGAACGGCGTAAACGAGCACGCAATTGCGTTTTCATATCTGCCACCGCCGACCCGGTTTGTTTGAGTTTACGAACAATTTTTGCAATTGCACTCTCGGTTGATCGATTATGTTGACCAAAAAAATCGCAAAGTGCCCGAAAGGCGTTTCTGTTTGAAGGTCCATTTTCGTAATAGGCTCAGATAACTTTAACACGTTGTTCGATTATTAATCTTTCCATGGTTGAAATCGTCAAAGAGTGAAGTTGTTAAATCTGATAGAAAAAGAAAAAAAATCATTAAATGCTTAAACTTAACTCACATTTAAAATCGGTCCAAGTTATTGGAACACCCTTTAGTTAGAAATATCTTGAATGGAATTTTTTTAACTGACACTGACTATGAATATTTAACACATTTTAATACAGTTCTACAATATTTTATACTGCTAATGTGGTACTGGTCTCTTTATTTGTCTTCATGAACCATGATATGCTTTATATATGTTCCGCTTGCAGTTTATCAGTAATGAAGGAGTCCAACAAAATATAGCTGAAAATGCAGAAGCATTAGTAGATTAAAAATGACCTAGGAAATCACAGGTTAAATAATGTTTAGGCTTTACTAGCATAAGATGACTAAGGCATTTCTAGCTTAAAAATTGCCTAGGTAATAGTAGGTTAAAAAAAGGATTAGGCGTTGCTTAGCTTAAGATGGACTAGGCGTTGCTAACTTTAAAATGACCTTAGCAATATCAGGTTCAAAAATTATTAGGCGTTGCTAGCTTAAGATGGCCTAGGCATTGCTAGCCTAAAAATCGCCTAGGCAATAAGAGGTTAAAAAAGAATTAGGTTTAGCTATCTTTAAAAAAAGTCTACGCATTACTATAGCTTTAAAAAAATAGGTATTTTTTACATTTATCTTTTAATATCTTGCAGCAAATTAGCAACAATTTAAACTATTCTAAAACTTCTTTTTATGCCTTCTAAAACAATATTAATTTTTGGACAACCAAATATTAGAAAGGAAATATAAATTTGAAATTTAGGCGATTTTAAGCCTTGCATTCTTTTTAACTTCTATCCGGTACCGTCTCTAAAAAGTTAGTGTCATTCGCTAGATAAAAACTCATAATTTCTGTGAGGTTCGTTGATTTCCGTTACGTGATTCTCCATTTAAATTGGATCCTCAAAGACGACAAGACATTATTTTACCTGTTTACAAACAATACTTTTAATTCCGTTTAGTTATAATGAAGACGCAATAATGGCTTAATGTCAGCTGGTTAATGATTACTTCAAGCTTCTAAGAATTTGAATCCCAATCTTTTTTAACGGTACACTTGAATTTAATGGATCGGCCAGAGTTAATTGGTTACCAATAATAACTCTCTGCAAACATAACAATCCAACAGTCATGTTGCATTGTAACTTTGATGTTCTATGGCATTTAGTTTTTTGTCTCGTTTCCATACATAGACCGCATGTGTGACGAAAAAATACTTGTATTGCATTTATATCTTGTAACCCAAGACAATTTGCAAAAAGGCTCGACAGCTTGCAATGAGGCTCTAGTACTCTTGATCCAGTTTATGGTAATCTAGAAACCGAGTACCTACATAGTGAAATATGAAAGCATTTTTCTGAGATAATACACTCTCGGAGAGGAGATAACTCCACCTCACTGTTCATTGACCATCACTTAAGCTATTGTTTTTTAAAAACTTCCTTCATCCCAAGGTACTATCTGCCGTGGCACTAGTTCTTGCTAAATTTAATATCTGCTCGCTCACACTCATTAGCAATTACACCGCATTTCTTCGGTAATGGCTTTTTCCACCTTCCTTACAAACCTAATTTCAACAACTTAGTAGCCGAAATAGCCTCGTTAGTTTTTTCTTTTTGTACCATAAAGCATGATGAAACAGGCGAGTTGACGCCTCTTGGCGAGCCGGCACTACTTCATTCTTAGTAACAAACCTTCATTGAACAAATTAAAAGTGCCGATTCTCCGCCATGAATTTCTATAGAAGAATAACCATCTCATTTGATCATATTTTCGAATCCATTAAATTTAATTTACAAATCTTAGTTTGCAAATCATAATTTTCAAATCATAATTTACAAATCATAATTTACAAATCATAGTTTCCAAATCAAAATGTGGGTTCTCTACCATAAATTTCTAAATAAATTTGAGGCTTTTAGAATTACCCGTAGTTTGATCATATTTTCGAATCCATTAAATTTAATTTACTAATCATAGTTTACGTTCCTTTTCCCCTTAATTCCTACCTTGTCCAAAAGATTTTGACTATTATTTTCCGTATCTCCTTATTTTATTTATCATTTCAAACACCCTCTTTATGTCCTCAATAATTGCCTATTAATTCATTGGGGCTGACATTTGTTTTCTTTTAAAAAATATTAAAAGACCAGGAAATGGCTTCGCTACTAGGATTAAAATCTCAAAAGAAGCAGCCATGGTTAAATTTTAATAAATTTTCTGAATTTTTCCAATTATAATAATTTTAAAAAAGAACTCTAAACTAAATTTCCACCCCTTTCAAAATATTACGCTGTTAAAATATAGTTATAGATGAAAATTAACCCACAGGAAAATGAAAAGATGAATCCAAGCACTTTCGAACTATATTTGCAACTTCATTTTCAAGAAATAGCATAAAGATGGAGAAGACAACCTTATATAGGGTACAAAGATACGAAGGGAACGCCCATCACAGAGTACAAAACAATGGAAAAACACAAAAACAAGACAAAAAGATACCAATAAAATGATCATTAGGCAACTAATAACAGATATATGCATCCCTAAAACGATATACACACAACAACACCGTGTATATGAATGGAAATGGTAGGTGAAAAAACAAAAAACATTTTAAAGGATTATCATTAGAACGAAGACATTTAGGGCTAATAGTTAATCCACGATCATAGCAGAAACATGTGGTGGGGGAGGCAATGCGAATGATATTCCACTAATAAAGAGTGACAACAGGCTGCATTATGAAGTTATTTCATTTAGTACTAGTTTTTTTTTTAAAAAAACAGGGCCGAGTTTAAATAAGCCAGGGGAAATATTTATATTAGGTAAGATGCCACTTAATGAACACTCGACAATATTTCTTTTTGTGAAATTAGCGGAATGATAAAAGAATTTTGCAGAGTTCCAGTCATTGAGGTGGTTATTTGGGGATAAATGTAAAAATTAAGCGCTGTTTAGTTCACCTCCTCTAATATTATACTTATGTTGGTAAATTCTAGTAGATAAAGATTTACCAGTTTGCCCGAAGTAAGGTAAATTGAAAATAAAACATTCTATAGAATATACTCCACCTTTTTTCCTTGTATTATTGTGGACTAACATTTTATATAAAGTGGATTCATATCTAAAATTTACAGAGATACTAAGTTGCTTAAAAATAAGGGTTAGACAAAAAAATGGTTCAAAGTATGGCAAGATAAGACAATTTTTGTAATTGAAAACTGGTGGGTTATTAGTTCTATAAAAAGTTATTTTAGCAAAGTTTAATGAAGTATGCAAAAATTGACGAGGGTAACAAAGTTTTTGACCTATTTCAAAGATATTAGACAATTCCTTATCCAAAAATTCCGGATTAACAAGGCGTAATGCACGCAGAAACATAGAAGTGAATACAGAGCGTTTAA
Source organism: Ceratothoa steindachneri (assembly GCA_963969495.1). Taxonomy (NCBI): domain Eukaryota; kingdom Metazoa; phylum Arthropoda; class Malacostraca; order Isopoda; family Cymothoidae; genus Ceratothoa; species Ceratothoa steindachneri. The sequence goes on from OZ018327.1 coordinate 161,195,868, forward strand.
TTTTAACACTGTGATAAGAATAAAAGTGAATATATGAACTGGAGTTGGACGGTTTGCGATAAACAGAGAATTTAAAACTTGACGGCGTCCTATGTATTAAAAGGTCAAGAAAAGGAAAAGTCCCATTTTTCTTGGGCTTTCCTCAAAAGATATTCACAATTTTCTATGTAATCTTAATTCTCTAGTCCTTTCTATTAAATTTACCCTTGAAATTGAGGAAAATGGGACTCTTCCTTTTCTTGACCTTTTGATACATAAGACGCCGTCAAGTTTTAAATTCTCTGTTTATCGCAAACCGTCCAACTCCAGTTCATATATTCACTTTTATTCTTATCACAGTTGCCTATTGTTCTTTTTATTGGTATTTTTCTGTCTTGTTTTTGTATTTTTTCATTGGTTTGTACTATCTGATGGGCGTTCCCTTCGTATCTTTGTAACCTGTATAAGGTTTTCTTCTCCATTTTCATGCTATTCCTTGAAAATGAACTTGCAAATATAGTTCGAAAGTGCCTGGATTCATCTTTTCATTTTCCTGTGGGTTAATCTTCACATTATTGCTTTTCTCACGTGCCACTTTGTGAGTTTTTTCATTATAGTTATAGATAAAATATAAAAGCAGCCTTACTTAAATTTTAATCAATTTTCTGAACTTCGCCAATTGTAATTCATTTTCTTTTAAAACATTTTAAAGCATTGGATAATCCTATTGATTTTTTCTGAACTAAGCTATTTTGTTCTTTCAAACTCTAAAGAAATTCTTAGAAATTACCTTTGATAACAATTTAAAATATACTTAAGTCATAACCAAACTAAGATGAAAATATTATTTAAATACTCTAAAAAATCCCGTTCTTAAATTATAGAGTTAGTGAAAAATAATATTTAATTGCGTATGGATATTTAATTTTGTCTTTCTTTTTAGGTGAGAACTGGGTGTGCTTTCCTGATCTATTTAGAAAAGCTGAGGTAAGAGTAAGAATGAATTCGTGACTCCTCTGCATTGTACATAAATTAAGTTGTCTTCATTTAAGGGTAGTTACCAATGTATAGAAAAAAGGGGCGATGAAAAACTTTAAATGTAAACGAAATAAAATGCTTTAGACCGAAATAGGACCACTTAGTATATTTGAATTGCCCTAGGAGTTCAGGAAAACCCGGTATGTTTGGATTTAACAAGGACATTAGGAAAAACTGAAATCTTTGAATATCCCACGGATTTTAAGACTAGCCTCTAGATTAAACAAGGTATATCGTTCTAATAAAACTGTAAGAGTGAAAAAACAACTATGTGCCTCACAAACACTTAAAATGAGAACCAAACCAGCGGGGTTTTTTTACGTTATTTAATGCGGTAACATTTTATATTGTTACATATGAATAGTTATAACTTAAAAGCAGTTAACCTTTTCCTCCAAATTTAGTCTTTTCGTATGAAGATAAGGTAAATTGAGACGACGATAGCGCTACCTACTTTAGGCTAGTTCCGGCCAAAAATATAGGCAACTGGCTGTATTTTTGACGGGAGATAGCGCTCGAACTTACCAGCTTATCTTAACATAACCATTCTTACCTAACCTTCCTAGCCAAGGGCGCGAAGGACCTCCAGATAGACCGTGTCTCCTTGCCCTAAAAATGATCACAAAATATAACTAACAGTTTCGTTTCCTTACCTTACAATGTCTCTGGCGGCGGATACAGCGTGGCAACCCCAGTCCAAAAATAGTGAAACCGTTCCGTTATTCGAGGAAAATTTATGTAGAATAAATGAACAGCGAGATAGTTCCAAAAGGATTTTTCTCATATACCAAATTTCGAGATTCCTCTCATGCGTCTCGCCACTGGCGTTCATTATTTTGCGTGTAACCTTCTTGTAAATTTTGATACGGAGTCCAGTTTTCGGAAATAATATGAGTTCCCGGTTTTATCTACTGTTTAATTTGAACTAGTAATGTTTTTTTGTTCTATCGGGAACTGAGACCATAAATATCTGCCTTGTTTCACGTTCAAACCCGCCCAAAATCCAACCACCTTCTACCTTTCTTCCTCTATTTTCTTTTGTTAAATTTTGCTTCATCAATCCCAAAATTTTTGCCTTGGCCACCAAGAGGTTCGATTTCAAGTCTAAGGAAGAAAGAATACATATTGTGAAGACGGTGTAAAGAGGTCTCGAAACTTAGAAAAAGTAACAAACTATCGATAAACTTAATTTCGTGTATAACATTTCTTCTGTAACTTTTGTTGATTAGAAGGCTCTAAAACCCTTAGAATGACGGTACTATTATCGTCTCATATTACCTAAGCTAACTCTTTTTAGCGTTTGTAATTTATTTACATTCTAAGTTGTCACTCAGACCATATTCATATACCATTTATAGTAAGTACATATATTTTTCTCTAAATTTTATGAAAATATTTAATGTATACCATTTTATAATTTCGTTTTCTTTAAAATCAGGGTTATAGAAAACCATACTTCTGATTTAAAAGGTTAACTAATATAAACCTATTAAAACCAGAATCTGGGAACAAAATTGTAAAATAAACAGCATACTAAACGGAAGAAAATAAATACTTACACAAAATATTACACATGCAAAGACAATACAGTCAAATTAGTGAAGAACTAATAACAATTATATGGCAGATTTTAAAAATTATAATCAAATAGTTTTTTAATAACAAAAGAAATAAAATTCCGCAGGAATATATGGCACAAACCAATGGAGAAAAGAATTAGCAACTATAGGAAGTCTTACAATACATAAGGTTACGGAAAAAATAGAAGATGAAGAAAGAGATGCTAATAGTTCTCATCTGCATCATGTTTAAGAGCAAGAACGAACAGTTACCGCTCTAATTTATGGCAGAAAAGAGAAAATAAAACATTTGACTTGTGACAAACAGATAACGAAAAATTAAATAATGTTCTATTCTAATCTTGATCTTGATCTTGATTAGGGGGACCCGCAGAAGGCCGCTCACGAGCGGCAAATTATGCGGTGGATGCGCGGGGGAAAGGATAAATGATTAGGACTAGGGAGCAGAACGTGGGTCGGGAGTAATCTAATGATTTGTGATCCTATTCCTAAATGTGTCAAGAGTGGCGCTATTAACTATATAAGATGGGAGATGATTCCACTCTTGGATGCTGCAGGGGAAGAATGAACACCTGAAAATGTCAGTACTTGTTTAGTATGTGTGGTATTTTAGATTGTGGCTGCCTCTGGTGGTGCGTATATTTGTAGAATGTAAGTATGTGTCCTTGTCTATGTCAACTAAATTATTTGTGATTTTGTATAACATCTGTTGTCTGTGCATTTGTCTTCTTGTTGCTAGTGAGTCCAGTTTAATGTCTTGTTTGTATAGAATTACAGTCTTAAGAAACTCTCTTTCTCTCTCCCTGAATATAACGAGAGGAGCGAAAATAAAAAAAAGGAAGAAGACTGAAGAGAAAGTTTTTTTGTGAATTCTCGCAAGAAAAGAATTCGTGTTTTTGGATTCGTAAAGCTTCGAGTTGTCACTGGATCTAAAAAAAAAAAGAAGCTCCAACATTCAAGAAGAACTAATATAGAAACTAATTTTTCTAACGTGTAAGTGAAATTACTAAATTTTAAAATCTGATTAAGTGTAGACTAAAAACTATATTTGAGCAAAGTGACTGATGTAGTGTGTCTGTAATCACGTCTCATCCATCTTGTGGCTTTGTTTTGTATGGCCTCTAATTTATTAATGTTATTCTAAGTGTGTGGATCCCAAACGGTATCACAGTATTCCAAGTATGGCCGAACGAGTGTCTTGTATGCGAGAATTTTGATGACTGCGTTACACCCACTGAGGTTTCTGCGCAGGAACCCCAAGGCCCTTTGTGCCTTGGCCCCGATACTGCTCACGTGTGTGTTCCACCTCACGTCCGCTGAGAGGTGGATACTCAAATATTTGTGAGGTGATATGGTTTCTAAGGTGGTGTTATGGAGTTTGTAATTAATTGTCTGGTCTAAAAGTCATTGGCCACTTAGCTTCCCAGTCTTCAAGTGTAGTTAAATCGTCTTGGAGACGAAGGCAGTCATTCCTATCTACAATTAGTGTATAAACTAAACTATCGTCTGGAAATAGTCTAGTGGTAGAAGTAAGCGATAGTGGAAGGTTATCAATATAAGAAAGGAATAGTAGGGGACCCAAGACGGTATCTTGAAGTACCACAGAAGTCACAGAAACAGAAGAGGATTGACTACCATCGAGCACAGGAATAAAGAAACAAATGCATTAAATTACAGCAGCCATATAAAGGGTCTCTCAATAAGGTCACTCGATTTTTAAATGTAAATAAAACAAGTTGTGTGTGATATATGCACTTAATTTATTTTAAATTTAAAAGTACATTTTATGGCATTAAGTGTTGAATATGACCTCGTTCAAATGTCTGCCACGGCTTTGCTTGGTGGAACGTATTCGGGAAGCCCAATTTTCGATGACTTTGTCGCAGAAATCTGGCTGAATTTGCTGGATGGTGTTCGTTATGTTGACTTTGAGGACATCAACTGTTTGCGGATTATTCGCATAGACCTGCGATTTAAGGTAGCCCCAAAGAAAGTAGTCTAATGGCGTTAAATTGCATGATCTCGGTAGCCAGTTGACGTCGCCACCGCGTGAGATGCCCTGCCCTGAAATCGCTGGTGCAAAATGTCTATCGTGGCGTGCGCTGTGTGGCACATAGCGCTGTCCTCTTGGAACCACATGTCGCCAGTATCCATATCAGGCATATAATCCAGTTGAGGCCACAAGAAGTTGCTTATCATCGATCTGTAGGTCTCGCCGTTGACAGTTATGGCAATCCCATATTCGTTCTCAAAAAAATACGGGCCGATTATTCTGTTAGACGAAAATCCGCACCAAACAGTGACTTTGTTGGGATGCAATTGGTACTGTTGTATCTCATGTGGGTTGTTTTCGTCTCAAATCCGATAATTTTGCTTGTTTACAAATCCATTCATCCAAAAATGGGCCTCGTCGCTGAAGATGATTTTGCGGGGGGAAATTTGGGGCAACTTCCAACTGCTCTAGAGCCCAATCAGCGAACACACGGCGTTGTCTATGGTCGTTTACCTTAAGTTCCTGGGTAAGTTGGATTTTGTACGGGTGCAGACCCAAGTCCCTACGCATAATTCGCCAAACTGAAGTCGCAGAAAGGCCAAGTTCTTGTCAACGACGAGAAATTGACTGCCTCAGATTTTCCCGTACACTGTCATTTATGGCAACGATGTTTTCAGCAGACCTTGCGTTTCGGCGACGTATGGATGTTGGCTGATTGTTGATCGACCCTTTTGCCTCGAATTTGGCCACCAAGCGTCGAACAGTGGACTCGGCAGGACGATTGTTGCGAGGATAGAAATCCTGTAATGCGCGAAACGTTTGTAGAACTGAGCACTGATTTTGATAATAACATTTGGTGACTTGCACACGCTGTTCAACGTTATAACCTTCCATCCTGACTTGCCAAGTACTAATGAACAGTTTACAGTGAGGTTGCCAGATGTCGCTTCAACAACATGGCCACTATCGCCAACAAAGCTCGAGCGTCCTTGTTGAAAGACCCTTTAGATAGAACGTAAACGCAGTGATAGAAAATTGGAACTAGGAAAGAAATATTGGAAAAAATTTGGAAGATTAGAGAGAGAGACTTTTAGAGCAACAAAACATAAATTACATATCTTTAGGATTGTCCTTTTGTGTTATTTGTAATTACTATTTTAAAAATATCAATATTCGATTATTAATCAAAATAAATACCTACTATATACGTGAATAATAAAGAAATAGTATATTTTTATGTGTAAATGATTTATTTACCTATTTTGTACAGTCTGGATAAATGACAAGAGTGAAAACTTTCTTATTGCTAAACAAAGACCAAAATACTTTATGGGAGGTAAAGGAGAGACCTGTTCATAGGGAAACGTGGTGATCCAATTTATTGGTAAGCTAGGCTAAGGCGGCGGTACTGTGAAAGTTATCAACAGATAAGCAATTTCCTAGAAATAAATGAACTATCTAAAAAAATCCAAATAATGACGAAAATAAATTTCTATTAGAATATAACGATCAAATTACTAGTGAGAAACAAATGTACAAGTTTATTTTTTAACGCCCATCTGGCGACTAATTACTAATGCATAAGTTGCCATAATTATCCTATAGCTTAATGCTAGGCTATAAATTATAACTAAGTAGTATTTAGTGCGGGCACCTTTATTCTCGATGATGCTTTGGCATATCCTGTCACAGAAGCGAAATAATTCTGGACAATTTTGTAGTGTAACCCATCCATGGACCCCAGGTTAAGAATCCCTGTCGTACACCAATTTTTGGTTACCTTAGATTTTGGGGGGCAAAAGGTATTAAAGATATTATAATACAAATACAGGGGTTCTGATCTTTTTTGGCCGTATTGTACCTCCAACACGGTCTACAATGGAGAGAAAGTTAAGTCACAACTGACTAAAGCATGCAGAAATAATCTGATTTATTTGGCACATAGGCAACCGGCTTAGCAGACACTTTTAAAGTTGTATTGCAAACTGCAACCATCATATGTACCAAACTATATACGCACCAAGATGGTTAGGAAGTTGAAAGCGAAAACGGTTAGAGGAAGAAAAGTATTGATCCGGAGGACGAAGATATTTGTCATATGCCATCTCCATAGTCCAACACGAAAGCTTTCATTATAATTCGATTGAATCCCTATCAAAATCAGCGGCAGCTCGTCCAACAACATAATAAACACATCTAAGGAGCGTGTTTATTATGTTGTTGGTGAATTATGCAAATGCAAATAAGACCCAATAATTAAAGCGAGTGATTCCCATTGATACGATTTAAATAGCTTCCATGACCGGTTATGATCATAGATGAAACGTAAAATGAAAATTCCTACCTAAGGGAATGCTCGAGTAGGTGACGATAATGCTTGAAAAATAGCCCACCGACGACAGTACGGAAGAGATCCACAATTTCGAAAGGAATGGGGCTGAAACGCGAAGAAGGCAGATGAAAAGGAAAAGGAAAGGACACTAGTTAAAAGCTTATGGGCAGTGAATAGCACGAATGCACGCACTTCCAGATACTACTCGAAATAATAGGAGTTAAGGAACATTCCTATTTTTTCCCCGAGAGAACATGCTCTACCTTTTTAGTCGCGTGAACGCGACTCTAAAAGTTACTATGTTGTTCCGTAGGTCGATCTGTCGGGTGGTAACTGTTTTAATCTCAAATGAGTATTTTGACAATAACATCGTAAATATTCGGCCGATTATAACGAAATCTGAAACCCTAATGCTCTTTTAAATTTTCCCTCGAACGGTATAATTAATTATTGCCAAGGTCTTTCCAAAAATCTTCCGGAAATTATTAAAAGGTTTAAATGTCGTATGACATCAACCAAATGGACAAGTATCAGGTTAAAAACACGAACTAGATCAAGATGAGGAAAAATAAAACTCATAAAAAGACGATGAGAAATTAGATTTGTATGGTAATGACCACGTGTACTAAAAATTATGATCATTCAAAGCCTTGCAATCACACACTGATCGAAAATCATCAATTGTAGACTTTAGAAGTACATGCATTGGAGAGGACAAATTAGACATAGACGCAATGTTAATGTCAGCTTTTATAGCAAACTCGAAATTCTTGCGTATTACCGAGACTTTATCTGGCGCTAAACATCTAAGAGGAGAGAAAACAGCTTTCCTGTTTTTTTTCTATCCTGTGAACCGTACAATAGTTGCTTGGCCTGTCATTAAAACAAAGTAGATTAAGGGCAGAGAACTTCTGCAACTTTTTAAAAAAAAAGAGGCACGGTAAGAGAGAGAGAAAGATTGTACAGTCAACAAGGTTGCACTTCTGAATCTAACAAGAAGTCGTTGGCAGGGAGAAAATCTCAGCATAGAATAGGAGACTCAACTCAGCGATGGCATAAGTCCGTCATAAAACATAATTGTAGACTTTAGAACTACATAGATTCGAGAGGACTAATATAACATAGACTGAATGTTAATTTTAATAATATTAAAACAACTATTTGTAAAGGGTGTTCCATTAAGACGGATCGAAGTTAGCAGTAAATAAAACTGTTATTGGTGAAAATTTATTGATTTCACTATTGGATCATGTTATTTGAGTCATGACAATTATGTGTGAAAAATAATATCGCCTAAATGTCCGCCAAGGCTTCGGCGGCACACCCCCACTCGATGGTCTAAATTTTTTATGACGTCTATGCATAGTTGATCCTCGATCTCACCAATATACCTTATTATCTCATCCTTCAGCTGTTGAATTGTTGTTGGCTTGTTGGCATACACCTTAATTTTGAGATGACCCCAAGGGAAGAAATCTTAAGGGGGCAAGTCACACGATCGTGGTGGCCAATTGACCTCTCTGTTTCGAGAGATGATGCGACCTGGGAACTTCTCATTCAATAAAGCCATTGTTGCATTGGCTGTGTGGCATGTGGCGCCGTCCTGTTCAAACCACAAATCTTCGACATCCATAGAATTTAATTCAGGCCATAAAAAGTTGGTTATCATGGCACGGTATCGCGCGGCTGTCACCGTAACAGAATTCCCGGCATCATTTTCGAAGAAATACGGCCCAATGATTCCGCTAACAAAAATGCACACCAAACAGTGACCTTTTGTGGATGCAGTGGCTTTTCAACAATCTTCCTGGGATTTTCATCAGCCCAAATGCGACAATTCTGCTTATTAACGAATCCACCAAGATGAAAATGGGCTTCATCACTAAAGATGAATTTTTGTGAAAAATCATCATCGGCTTGTTTTTGCTCGTGCACCCAATTGACGAATATACGGTGCTTCAAATGGTCAGTAGTCTTCAGTTCTTGTGTCAATTGAATTTTGTAAGCGTGTAGAGACAAATTTTTTGTCAAAATTCGATGTAACGTTGCTATGGAGAGGTTCAATTCGTGCGCGCGATGACGAATAGAGGTGTCTGGATCTTCGGCCACATTTTCGCGCACTGCAGCAATGCTTTCAGCTGAGCGGCGTAAACGAGCACGCAATGGCGTTTTCATATTTGCCAACGACCCTGTTTGTTTGAATTTACGAACAATTTTCCCAATTGCACTCTCGGTTGGTCGATTATGTTGACCAAAAAAATCGCGAAGTGCCCGAAATGCGTTTCTGTTTGAAGGTCCATTTTCGGAATAGGCTTAGATAACTTTAACACGTTGTTCGATTGTTAATCTTTCCATGGTTGAAATTGCTAAAGACTGAAGTTGTTAAATCTGAAAGAAAAAGAAAAATTCATTAGACGCTTGAACTTAACTCACATTTAAAATCGGTCCAAGTTATTGGAACACCCTTTATTTAGGTACAATATTATTTACTACATATGACTATAAACATAACAAAAACTAAACAGTGGTTAAAAAATTAATAACCTTTTAAAATAAAGATTTTTTTACACAAAATTCAAATCCTTTATTAAAATCAAATGAATATATATGTCGAGGTTTAGTGAGTGGGTAATCCCAGTCCCCCTTCCTGGACATATATTTTATTACCTCACTAAGGTGAAGCCACTTCCGGTGAATAAGAATAACCCCGGTGCCTTCCTTTTGATCAAAATTAAGATAATGATCCCCTGAGTGTGTCCCCACAGAGTAAAAGCCAGTCATGGGTAGACCGGTGTAATATTGAGATTTGAGCCGAGTGGATTGCTTAATAATTGCCAAAGGATCGTCCAAAATAGTTAAACACACAGATACAAAAAAAATTTTTAATCTACATGAATTAGAAATAAAAAACAGCGTATATAGGCATAAATTTTAATTAATCTTTGCACTGAATAAGTAAGTCTACAACATGTCGTGGGGATTATACTTGAAAATTACTCACTAGGATGCTTGCTTCTTAATGGCACCTGACAGAATGAATGGAATAATATTATTGAATTAAGCACTAAATTAATCACTTCTAATACTCGAGGTTATGGGTTCGGGATGGGAATTCTAGTTAACGAATAAACTGGTGAAGTTAGGGAGGAGATAATTCACTTTAACGATACCTTTGAGTTCGTAAGTATTTTGAGAATGAAGGTGAAGATCTTCTTCTGGTGACGATGATCGCACTTAGTCCGGCCGTCCGAGGTTACCGAATGAGAAGGTAATCCTAGACCCGTGATATAATGATCCTATCCCGGATCACGAAGGCGAGTCAAACTGTGGCTCAAGTCGGACTTCTTCCTCGAAGTGACCTTCCGATTATTTGGCTCTTGGAGTGGGTAGCCAAAACTGATTAATTAGCTACGTCTATGGTAATCCGCATATGGAGGTCCTGTGTAACCTCTGACTCTAAAGGTGGCGGTCTGCGAGAAGTTTGGCACCTACAAGGACCATGACGGCAACACACACATTCCTCGAAGTTTCTTTCTTACCACGGGCGAACTCTTTCCTTTGTGGGACTAGCTCTCCCCACTCAACTTAGGTCCAAGATCTTCTGCCTGACTCCGTGGAGAATTTTCCCTTTTATTTCCCTCATGAGTAAATATCGAGAGAGAGAACCGAATTCTCATAAAATCCGTATCGCTGCGCGAAAGACCTTTTCATCTGCTGCCAGGCAGAGTAAATCCTTTACACCTTCGAGCTATCCTTGCTCCACATCGCGGTTTACGACGGCGCAAAAAGTCGGCCTTTCGTCGGCTCGGGTATCTTTTAGCGGCAGACATTTTCCTGAGCAGTCGGCTGCTAATTTTGTCGTCTCTTTGGTGCGAAAATGGGTGGAGGGAATTCGAGGCGAAAGGCGAATTTGGAATACAGGAGGGACGCGCAGCTTGTGTCGGGGTATTTTTGCGTACACTAATGTACGTGTTATTTAGACTTCTACATATATCATTATCTCATTTTCTATTCAATACGATCCTTGTGACTCATGCAGTTTGGCAAGTTTTTAAATATCAGGGTCAATCGTTGTCAGAGACAAACAAAGATCACCTCGGCTTACTATATATAAAGGATTGCGAACTTTAGATAGTAGGTGAGACACTATACTAAAGCCGGACTCAACCAATTAAGAAGTAGAAAAGCAATCAAATACAATTTTACTTCGTCCCAAAGCAATGGATATTTCAGAGCAATTTCACTACTTGTCCATAGGTTACTGAGCACATGCCTAAATTCAGCCTGAAAGATTTGAATACTCTGTAATATAATGAGGCTTTCTTCTAATCTAATGTCAACACTAAATGGATTAATCCCAAATGGGTCTACTACTCAACCTGGAATGTCCATTTGTAGAAAATCTGTGAACCTATCTTCCATATCACTGTGTAATTTCTCCAAGTGATCGATGTATATGTACTAAAATATCCTCTTTCAACTCACTCTTAATAGTGCGAACTTCACTAGTTGAGTCCTATGGCTTACTTCAGGGAGTCGTGGCCCCTCTAAATCTTTACATTTTCCTGTAGTTCCCTTCAAATGTGCCATTGCCCCCGTTTGGAAAACACTAGAATAAACAATCGGAAGAAAATTTCAAGGTCGTTGAGGGAAAAGAACATAAAATCAAATTAGCAGAAATTGTATAATTATGTAGGATCATTTAGAATCTATCGTGTTTTGGTTTTCAAGACTTTCATTAAAGTTCCCGCTTAAACATCTCGATCGTATGGTAGTTTCTTTGTGTATGTGAGCTCATGAGTACTGCATAGAAATCTCCAATCTCTTCATCTAAGTGTTGTAGGTTCGTTAGCTTTGATACCTTGTAAAGAAGACCTATTTGAAATTTGATTAATCTACATATTGGATACTCCTATATTTTCTGTTATGAATGGTGCTATCACAGGTTGTACGAAGAGTCCTAAGCCAATTTTATATGTATAGTTTTAATCTTTATAAGAGAGTATGGTACAGTTTACTAATTTCATAGTTCCTTCTCCTTTCTCTCCTACTTCACTGAAGCCAATCATGTTCCATTCTGTCCTCTGCATTTCTTCTTGTTTAGGAAGCTTTTATTACAGCCTGTCCAAATAGTACATATATGTAGCCAGATTCATCAACCTTTGGTCAACAGTTGTGTTAACAAGGAGATTTTTAGTTCCTGCAATTCTCCAAGATACATTCAAGTTGTCGTGAACTGCACCTTGTTCGCCCCCGTGATTGATGGTCCTACTCTTTTAAAGAGGTCACAATCTTAGCCCATTTCTTCTAGCGGACAAAGTCAATCGTCATCAGTTCAGTTTCAATTCCAATGCTATCGATTTAGCGAGGGGGGGATTCTTTATATATATATATATATATATATATATATATATATATATACATTGTATAAAGGCTAGTGAGGGAGTGATCACCCTCTACCTTCACAGATCAACGCCCCTGGGAGCAGGGGGGTGTTTACTTCTTAGGCAGATGAACTCCTTGAGAGTGAAATAAGTGAGAAGCACTCCGGCACTCGATTGGTCTCAGCATAGCCGGATTTTTCGGGTGTGGGCATACAGGCAAATTTGCTGTCTATTGCGCCTGCAACACAGTGGCAATGTATTCAGGTAATTAACTATAGAAACCAAAATGGCCTACGCTACATGTAGATTGGCCTTCAGTCCCGTGCAGCCCTTGGATGGGCAGGGGGTGCTAAGAATCTCACAGGCTCCCAATTCTTTTGTTCATCCTAAAAATACTATTATGGTCGAAAATTGGAATGTGAGAACGCTGAATCGCGATGGTATAATTAAGGAGCTGGTGAAAGTTTTGCAGAATTATAGAATTGATATATGCGCTATAAGAGAGACTAAATTAAACGGAATTGATAAATTGGCGTTAGAGAATGGTTTACGTTTGTTGCTATCTGGTCATCGGGATAGAATGCATTATCAGGGTGTAAGATTGTTATTGGGAAGCAAGGCAAATAAGGCTTTATGCGAATGGGATCCTATAGACGAGTGATTGTTGTACGCACGGTTTAAGTCTAACCTCAGCATGTTTATGTGTTATGCACCAACCAATGAAGCACCTGACGAAAGGAAAGACGCTTTTTATGAAAAGTTGCAGGAAGGAATAAGTAGAGCCGCTAGGCAGGATATTTTGGTTTGTGTTGGAGTTTTTAATGCAATAATGGGCAGCTCTATTGAAGATTTTGAGGCATGTATGGGGAAGATGGGTGCTGGAAGAAGAATGAGTGAAAATGGAGTTAGGTTCGGGAGCTTTTGTCTGGAAAATGACTTAATCATTGGGGGCACTCTATTTCAACATCTTGATATACACAAGACAACGTGGGTGTCACCGTGTGAAAGATATATAAATCAGATTGACCACATTGCTGTTAGTAGGAGTCATAGGAGCTCTTTGCTAGATGTCCATGTTAGACGAGGAGCAGATATTGGTAGTGATCATCAACTCAGCATCTCAAAAATAAGATTTAAACTTAAGAATCAAAGAGAGGAAAATCCTGTTGCCCGTAGATATGATATTGACTTGCTCTGAAGAGATGGAAATGAAAGGGAGGAATTCAAAATAGAATGTAGAAATGGATTTTTGGCGCGGGAGGTGCTGGAGGAGGAGGAACGAAATGTGGATGATATGTCTGGAGAACTGAGTGAAGTTTTGCATGGTGCTGCTTACGGTACAATTAGAAGGAGACATAGATTGAGGAGAAAGAAATAGGTATCTGAAGAAATATGGGATGTGATTATAAAGAGAGCTGAAGCTCAAGTGAGAAGTGAGATGCATAATAATGGTGGTTGAGACATTGAATTAGCAAGAGCTGTGTAGAGGAGCTTGAATTTAGAAGTAAAAAGGCTAACTAGGAGAGAAAAAGATCTGTTGGTGAAAAGGTTATGGAAACTAAAACTCTTATCAATAAAAATAATAGGCATAGTCAGAGGTTACCATATAAAGCAATTAGTGAACTGAATGGTAGAAGTGGTTAGCGCAACAGAATGCCAGTGCGAGATAGAGAAGGTAACCTGTTAACTAAGAGCATTGATGTAAGGAATAGATGAAAAGAACACTTTGAGACAGTTCTGAACAGACCAGTTCCACCAGAGGAAAATATATGTACCTCCTGCTCGTGAAGATTTGAATATAGATACGGGAGAGATTAGGCTTGAAGAAGTGGTAAAAGCATTAAAACAATTGAAGAATTATAAGACACCGGGAGAGGATGGTTTATTTCCTGAAATGTTGAAAGTGGAAGAGGATGGATTGGTATATGTTCTGAGAAAGTTATCCAATGAGATATGGGTAAAGTGGATAGTACCAACAGAGTGGGAGAATGGAGTAGTAGTTAAAGTTCCAAAAAAAGGAGATCTGAGTTTGTGTGTTAACTGGAGAGGCATCACTTTGTCACCTATAGCTTTAAAAATTTTCAGTATAATATTATTGAATAGGTTGGAGCCGGTAGTTGATGGCATTCTAACAGATGAACAGGCTGGGTTTAGGAAGGGGACCAGATTTTTATCGTAAGACATTTGATGCAGCAAGCAAATGAAATGAAAGTTCCTTTGATTTTGAAAAGGCATTTGATAGCATTTTGAGAAATACGAGTACCATGGGTAAGATCATGCGGCATTATAGAATACCGGAAGAGTTTATTAGGGTCATTTTGAATATGCACGAGAGCACAACTTGTAAAGTGATGGTTGACGACGGTTTGACTGATCCATTTGAAGTAAAGTCTGGGGTGCTACAGGGTGGCATTCTGTCTCCTCTGATATTAGTATTAGTTATTGATTACATCATGAGAAATGTAAAAGCAGAAACTGATGATGGTATAGACTGGGGAGAACATGGGAAATTTCTAGACTTAGATTATGCTGATGATATAGTTCTTATTTGTAATAGGCCAGAAGAGATACAAAGAGTGCTGGACTGTTTAGTCTGCAAAGGACGAAAGGTTGGTTTGGTAATTAATAGCAGAAAAACTGAAATCATAAATATGAATATAGAAAATGCGCAAAATTGCTCGATATAAGGAATTGCTATAAAGTAGGTTGATAGGTTCAAATATTTAGGTACTTATTTAGTAAAGAATGGTTCTCTAAATTCGGAATTTGAGGATAGGCTAAGACGAGTCCATCATGCAATGGGAATGCTTAAGAATGTTTAGAATAATAGCAACTTTTCTGTGCATCCTAAAATCAAAATTTATAAAGTAATGGCTAGAAGTATTTTGATTTATGGACACGAATCTTGGTACAGCACTGTGAAATACAAATAAAAACTATTGGCATTTGAAAATAAGGCTCTGCGACGAATATTGGGAGTTAAATGGTGGGATAGAGCGTCAAATAGCATAATCAGAGAAATAACGGGGGTGCAACCGGTCAATGAGTTTGTTAGATTTTCCCGGTGGAAGTGGTTAGGTCATGTTTATAGAAAGCAGGGTATAGTTCGGGATACACCAGGGTTGGTGGCCCCTGGTAGAAGAGGTAGAGTTAGGCCTAGGGAGACTTGGATAAGGACTATGAGGCAGGAAGCAGGAGATGATTGTTAGGAAGATCTTGACGCATTAGCTCAAGTAAGAGCGTAGTGGCGTGAGTTCATCGAGGCCTTATGCATCCCAGTGGGTGCCACAGGAAATGATTGATTGATATATATATATATATATATATATATATATATATATATATATATATATATGGAAAAAGATCCAAGAAAAATTGGTATGGTTAATGTAGTGGCATTATTAGACAACTGATCTACTTCAGGTCCGGCGTCATATCCTTTCGTCCTCGAACTGGGAGACCACATTATAGGATAGATCATCCACCGGTCAAAAAAAAACTTGTTTCAAAGTTACCCCTTTATGTTGGCCTCGTTTACATTCATAGAAAACTGTTATTATTATTAATATATTAATTTTGTTATCTTAGCCAAATACATTCGAAAGAGAGAAACGAGGCTAACATAAAGGGGTAACTTTGAAACCAGTTTTTTTTTGACTGGTGGATGATCTATCCTATAATGTGGTCTCCCAGTTCGAGGACAAAAAAAAGATGTGACCTCGGACCTGAAGTAGATCAGTTGTCTAATAATGTCACTATATATATATATATATATATATATATATATATATATATATATATATATATATATATATATATATATATATATTATATATATATATATATATATATATATATATATATATATATATATATATATATTGATCTAAGATCATTTGTGTACAGTCCTGATTCTTCCTTGATTTCTCTCTTGTTGTTATAATATATGTCTGCTGTTGATTTTTGGCTGAGTTCCATTCTTCTCCATTTTTCTGTGTGGTGATTGTTTACTTTTATCTTTAGTTCTTCTGTTTTCATATCTTTCAGCTGGGTGAGCTCTTGGATTTTTAATTCCTGTTTATATTTTGGGATTGTGTTGAACCACTTGTGGTGTAGATTCTGCCTTCCCATCTCTAGCAACACTGCTTTCAGCAGATCATTGCCTTCTTCTACAATGTGCTTAACATAAGTCAGCTTTTTTTTTGTGTCCCTTGCAAGTACTGTTGAGGCTCCTATTTCTGCTTGTAGTACTGTTCTGGGGGTATATTTTGGGGCTCCTAGGATCTGTTTCCAGACCTTATTTTCTCTTATCTGCATTTCCTCCATTTCTTTTTGTGTCCATTATATGACCGATGAGCCAGTTAATATGCTTGGTAGGGCGATATTTTTCAAAAAAGTCTTGCCTATCATTAGTTTATTTGTTGATCCAGCAATTATTGAGTAGGTCATATTCATTATCTTTGTGCATTGATTAAGTCTTCCTTCTTTATGCTTCAGGAAACAGTTTTTTGAATTTGTGACTTTAATTCCTAGATATTTCATTTCATCCGCAACTCTTATTTCTTTGATTTTATCTGGGTAGATGTTAGATCTTTTATCATATATTAGTATGTTACATTTTTTTGTGTTGACTTCTAGGTCAAATTCTTTTGATATAGTTGTTAATAGGTCTATCATATTTTACATTTCCTCTATTGTATTGAAGAGAAGGAGACCATCATCTGCATAGAAGAGCACAGGGATGTACAAGTCTCTTGATCTAAATCCTTTTCATGATTTACAGATTTTTTCAATGATGTTATTGATGATTAGTAGGAATAACAAGGTGGAGCCAGTGCATCCTTGTCGGATTCCATTCTTGACTTCTGTTTCATATACTTTATCCTTTCCAATATATAAACTTATACTGTCTTCTGAATATAGCTTTACTGATACTTCAATTAGCTGTGGCTGGCATTCATATTTCATTAAATTCTCTATCATCTTTTTCCTATCAACTAAGTCAAAAGCCTTAGAAAAGTCTATTGCTGTAGTTAAAAGTATTTTATCCTATTGCATGCTGGTGTCAATACAGTATTTGAGTATGAGCAGATTATCCTCCAGCATCCTACCTTGTGTGAATCAGTATTGGAATTCACTTAATTTGCCATTTATAATTAAATGTTCTGTTAGCTTAGATTTCACAATACTCATATACAGTTTATAACCAGAGTTTGTGAGGGCTATTGGTCTAAAGTCACTCACTTTTGATTTGGCAACTTTTGGGATGAGAACTGTGTTCGACTTTCTCCATTGTTGAGGTGGTTCCATCCTGACTGCTACCTCATTTATTGCAAGCCTTAGATCTTTTAAGCAACTCTCCCTTTCACCCATCCATTTGAAGAATTCTCCTTTCAGGCAATCAGGACCACATTTTTTTTGTTTTTGATTTTGCTGAGATATTTTATTAATTCTTCTTTGTTAACATTAATGAGTTGCATTTAATTTTTAAAGTTTTCTAACTGATCAAAAAGTCCTCCTAATGCATCTATGTGCTCATTGAGGAAGGTGGGATACTGATATGTATAACCATTATTTTCATGATACGTTATTCTAATTTATTGTGTCTTTCTTTTCAAATATTCAGCATATATCCTATATTTTTCCTCGTTCTATACTTCTATCATTTTGTTTTGCCATATTTAAGGAATGGTATTCCAGAAACTTCCCAGTTCCTCCAGCAGTTTATCTTCCTCAATTATTTCTCCTTCTTGGCTATAGACGTCTGTGTTTTTTCCACCATTTCCTCTGTCTTTTCCACCTGGCTTTTTGATTTGTTCCCAAAGTTTTCTGCTACTCTTGTCTGACTTTATTTCTTGGGTTACCTTCTTATCATATTCTTTTTTTTTCTTTTCTCACTGCAGTCTGGGCTTCTTGTTTGTAGATCTTGTATGAGGTCCCATACCATTCGATGTCTTTGGGTCTGTTGCATTTCACTTTTTTTCTATTGTATTCCTTTATGCGTTTTATTTTCTTTCTTATGTCATAATTTATCCAGATAGGTTCCACCTTGTCTGAATCAGCTTGTACTTTCCTTTTATTTTTTATTTTTCGAATTTCTTCTGCATTGTTTTTCATGATTTTTTTTTATCCTCTCCATAGCATTGAGATTGCTATGTTTGTCACTGTTGAGACCATGTTCCATTTTGGCCAGAAATTCCATTTTCAGTGCTTCATCATTTTTCTTGTAGTATTCTGTCTATATAGAACTGCTCTTTCTATATTTATTACTTGGATTGTTGAGTTGAAATCTTGTTATCAAAAGGCAATGGTCTGACAAATCAAACAAGTCTTTGTTCTCATCTATTGTCAGCTTCATAAAATTCTTATATAGGGTCTGGTTGACAAATATAAAGTCTATTGCACTCTGGTGTCCTCCTTGACTTCTTGTGATTTCCCTTTTACAGTTATCATCACCATTTAGCAATATAAGGTTTGTAGCATCCATCAAATCTAAGGTCATTTTTCCATTCCAATTGAGTTTTGAGCACCAATAATGCCAAGATGGCCATTAAAGCCCCTAAGCACCATTATTTTTTCGCACTATCAATTTCTTCTATTCTCCTCTCCAATCTTTGTCTTATATCAGTGTTTCTCTTTTTGTATGTTACATCCATATATATTAGTATTAAGATTACAGCGTTGTCTCCTATGTTTATGGTTACATCCAGTATATCACAACATACACCATTGTTCTTTTCTAGGGTTAAATCGGCACATTTTTTATACACTAACATAAGGCCTCCTCCTTTCTTATCTCTCTCGTTTCTTATTGTTTCTAATTGTTCAAATTCTGCAGGAAACCTTAGTCTCAGATGTATTTGGTGTGTTTCTGTTAAACACAGAATATTGAGAGAATCCTTATAATTAACCTTAAGGTAAGTAGTTAATTCTAATACTTTAATAGTGGAAAGACCTTGTATGTTAAGTAGTGAGATGTTGCAGGCATTACATTTTTTGTTGCATATATTTTTCAATTTGTCTACATCTCCTCTTGTCAAAAGGTTTTCTTACATAATTTTCCATTTTTTTATATACCAGCTGTAGTCTCCTCTGTCCCTCTTTTCCTTTAGTTGCATTCTAAGAATTTTTTCTTCCTCACATTGCTTCATTGTTCAGTCATTTTCCTCCCGTCTTCCACATTAGCATTTCTTATGTTTCGAGCCTCCTTAAGGATATTGTATTTCTCTCTTGCATCTCTCATCTTCATTAGAAGTGGTCGTGGCCTGCCATCCTCCACCCTTGCCTTCCCTAGTCTTATAACTTGCTCCACATGTACTTCCTCGAATTTAGGTCATGCAGGAATATCTCTTCACAGATAACTTTGTCCTCCCTTTGTCTTTCCTCTGGGTTTGGATTTCTCGATTCATTAATGTTGTACAAAACAAGGTTATTTTTCCTTACTTTCCGTTCTTGTTCCTCTCCCATCCCCTCCCTTACCTCTTCTTTTATGGTTTCGATCAGCTCTCTTTTGTCTGGTCCTCCAAACCTGGATTTTTCGAGTTCTTGCTTAAAATACTCCTTTAGTTCATCTATTCTGCTATTCATTTTGTCTAGCTCCTCTTTTAGGCCTTTATTTTCATTTCTGAGGTCTTCATTTTCCATTTTGAGTTTTTTGTTTTGGTGGCTGAGACCCGATAGATTTCATCGGCATTCAGGGCAGAACCATGGCATCCTAAGTTCCGACTTATGCATGTATTCATAGTCTTCTACTGAGATTTTCATGCATTTACAATGCTACCACTTTTCACACAACTCACATTGCATCCTTTGCTGTGTGTCCTTCACCTTTCTAACGTACTTCCCGCATGTATCCATTGAATTTTCCACACTTGCTTCCATTTTGTCGAAGAATTTTGAAAAGATGTGCGTTTATGGTGTTTTAGACGGTAGATGAGAGTAACTGATCCAGTTTTGCTAAAAACCTAACATGAAAAATACTATTCTCGAGATGTGTTCTGTGGCTTAATGGTTATAGAAGTTCCCCCCCCCCCCTCAATCCTATTGCTTTCTAGAACACAAACCACAATTAATTTTTAAAGATAAATTGGCTCTTCATATACTTATTTGTTGATGCCATCCTTCCCTTTCAATTTTGGATAGGATCCCCGCCTTGAGAATGATGAAACCAACAGACTAATAAGCATGTTCAAACCCAAAGCGACCAGTAACTAGTTCTGGTTGGTAAGAAAGTGACAGGAAGAATGGTAGCAATTCGTATTTCCACCAACCAGAGCGGGGTTATAAATCTTCCTTCCTAAAGGAAAAGCCACTCGTTCAATATCAGAGAAGTAAAGACTAAAAACCCTTTGGTGGGGTCGGTATATTAATGAGTAATGCGTTGTGTGTGTGTGTGTGCTTGCATATAAAGAATGTTTTCCGGTAATATTCAGGCAATCTCAATGCTTTCCGTTTTTATGTTATGCCATTCGCTGTAATTCTTCATATTGGATTTCTTCTTGTGTCTGTTTTCATACCTTCTGATACCCGAGTATCATAACTCAACGTTTCATTAGTTAAATATGTAAGTTGCCATTTTTCATTGTGTAATCTCCTATCGGGCGTCTTTTGGCTCAGAATCCTCCCCTAATCTTTTCTCCGTCTCCAAACCCGTGCTTCCTGTTTCTAGCTCGCTCTCCAATACCATTTCTAACGCCAAAGAGAATCTTATAATTGTGTCGTATCTCTTTTACCTCTTGAGCTATCCTTTCCTTGAGCTGGAATATAATAAATCTTTGTTCTCCCTCGAATATAACATCAAACAACCTTACCCCAACGACTTAGCATAGAATAAAGTATGTAATTTTATTGAAGACATCCACAAAAACTAAAAGATATTTTTCTTTACTATATATATATATATATATATATATATATATATATATATATATATATATATATATATATGTAGGTAGGGTGCGATGGGTCATTTTTCGCCTAACTTCAATATAAAATAAAATGACAAGAACAATTTATTTATACAAATATATTTACCAAAGTTACATGAAAAAGACGTGAAGGATTTGTATTATCCATTGTATTCAATGGGATCACCGTTAACTTCAACCACGGCCTCCAGACGGCGTTGCAACTTGCCGCAGACCATTTTGAAGATACTCCTGTTTAACTGGGACAAAACTGTGATGATCCTTGAACTAAGCTCCAACTTGGAGATTTCTTAGTCTCTCTCTTTCTTTCTCTCTCTCTCTCTCTCTCTCTCTCTCTCTCTCTCTCTCTCTCTCTCTCTCTCTCTCTCTCTCTCTCTTTCTCTCTCTCTCTCTCTCTCTTCTATTCAGCCACGCCCAACACAAGATAGCCCTGGAGGTTTCAGCCTGTGGAATTGGGAGGACAGATGTTCGTCGGAATTTGGTCACAAAGAAATTGTCTGACAGCCAAAACTGGCCCGTCCTACTTGTCTGGTATGGTCTGGAGTCTTGCTACCACACGCACGGCTTTCCAGTAGCCCCCTCATGGGTCCAGGACAACACTTAGTCCTTCAGTTACTTGATGTAGTCCTCTGGGAAAATTATAGTGGCATAAAGTGTCCCTCGCTGCTGACCAGCACAAAAAACCATTATAAAGAACGGGAACTAATTCTTCAGGCCCCACGGTGCACCTTTTGTGACAAAGCATGACAGCGTTTGTATTGCCGATTAATCACTTGGTCCTGGCAGAAACTCTATACGTCCTAGAACCAAAGAATTCCAGGCTTGTGGGGATGCTTCAGTTCGTTCACAAGCTTCGCAGCACCTTCCTTCCACTTGTCCTTCATCTTTTGCGACAAAAGCTGTCCCTTTCTCGTATTGTATCGGTAATAGAGGTTGTCCTCATAAACAAACTGCCTGATGAGAGAGACTGACACTCCCTTGTCCCTGGTTATGGAGCTCATTGACTTGATGGAATCGTTGTCAATGGTCATCTGGATTTCCTCGACAAATGTGATGGTTCTTTTCGTGTCAGAGCGCTAAGAGTGAGGTTTCTAAGCCGCCGTATCCTTGTAATCGCTCACAGCGTGAATCATCCAACTCTTTTCTGATCATCTGCACCGTCCTTAGATTGACACCAAAGCACTAGGAAATCTCTTCGCATTGGAGTTACTGGTGTGAATCCCAAGCACCAGAGCTTTCCTTTTGCAAATTTTAAGGAGGATTGAATTCAGCCATGTTATTGTTTCATCATTTATATCGGTTGCACAACTGGGTCTTCTATGATAGGAAGAAGAGAAAGCCAATGCCAGTCAACACATATGCGTGGAAGACAGTTACCAACGGCGACAAATTACACCACGAACCATATATATATATATATATATATATATCGGCGGTCAACCCCTGACTAATTAAAAAAAAGACCTGTCTTATCCTCCACTCACACACATGGAATTACAGTTGACCGACTGTATTTTCCTCCTCCATAATTAATAGCCTTACTATAACCAACCTCTCAAATGGCAACTTGTAGCCGCTTTTCCTTCATTTTTTCTCTTCCTCTTTCATTCTCATGAACCCTGCAAACAAACCTTATAATCTTCGGCTCTACTCTTTTAATCAGGAACAGATTATTTGTTCAGATCTTTCATTAATCTTCCCCTGTTAAACTATTCTACTACTTCTACTGACCTTAATGTGCCCCCCCCCCTCCCTCACTCGATAACCGTGTCGCCCCATAGATCTAAACCACCATATTAAATGCGAAGTAACAGACGAGCATCAATGGTCAAAATCCATTGTTACTCATTTCCCCATCGCCTTTCTGAAGTCTGTACGTGGAGCCCACACCTGCCATGTCCTTAGATATGACAAAAAAATGCTATTATACTTTGTTCAAGCTTTTGTGCTAATCTTCCTACCCCTCTAACCCATCACATACTAACATACTCACATATTACCTTTTCCAACTTCTCTGACAAGATGGTTCATATCCGTTCTGAGATACACAGTGTTTCTATACACAGTTGCTAGGCCAAGGAATATTCAAACACGGCTACAAAAATATACTTTAATAGGACTAAAGATTACCTATACATATAGGGCAAGTTAAATTGCAATGCAATTAAAAATTGACGGTTCACTGCTAAGATGATTAACACTATCAATTAAGTTTGAACCGAGGGATAATTAAATAAGTAATGATTTTACAATTATGCAAGTTCTAGAGCAAAGGGGATCCTTGAGTTTCGACGCGGTAAAGGTGGGAGGAGCGTGACGAAGTGGGGATTAAATCCCTTTTACCTTGATGTGCGGGGAGTAGGACCAGGTAGGTAAGTTCGACCTTGAATTTGTGGGCGTCTCACGGGACGCTCAATTCAACTTCGAGAAACTGAAGTTGCGGGGCCTCTTATCCTTGAGAGGCAAACGGAGCGTGCTTCAGGGATGGCTTTTCCGATCCTTAAAATCCGAAGACGTGATGAGAAGGGTTAAAGCGCGCCTAACTATTTCCACGAACAACACTGAGTGACGACTAGCTCTTCCTTGTCTCTTCGACAATCACTCAATTCTTCTCTTGACAAGAATGTAGTCGATTTCCTGTCAACTAACAAAGACGTTACATCTTACGTACTGGAAGGCGGCTTCAGCCTAAATCTGCCTGTGAATTCTGAACTGTCGAATATATACCTCGAAATTATCTAGACAAGGAGATAGATTCATCGCAAACAGACTTCCTTAATTTCTTTGGGTCGCGATAAGGTTTCATAGCGCGAAGCTGCGATGCCCTCTTAATGGTCTTTTCATAGTTCTAATTTTCGCAATATATAGAGCAGACGACTTTAGAGCGGTCAACGGCGAACTGGAGAAGTCAGGAGGGGGCCATTTCTTCTCTCTCTCATTCTTCCACATATACACTACCGAGAAAAATAAGAGAACAATTTTCCTTTATTAAAATATTTTCAAAAATATGATGAGTAGTTAAATGAAATTTCCATGGTACATAAAGGCATGCATTTAATATATTTTATTAGGATTTCATATGATACAATCGTATACTCAAAAAATTAGATTAAATAAACTAACAAAATAAAATATTGACACATGCAAAATAAGAAAACGATCATTCACAAAATTTCTTAGCAAGCAAATACACTGGAAACACAACAAGATTTGACAACGATGAAACTTAAAACACATAATATGAGATGTTGAAGCCTTTGTTTTCGATTACTTTGGCGCAAGGACGACCACAAGCCTCACCAGTTTCTTGCAAAATTCTGGTGTTATTTGTTGCATTCCTACTCTCTTTTCGTCCATAAATCCGTCGCAATTGAAGGCTCCTTCCTGGTCTCGAACTTTGTTTCCATTGATCTTTTATAGCTTTAAATTTGGGTTTAGATTCGGGTTCTGAGAAGGTTACTTCATTACCTCGATATCTCCTTGTTCTAATTAGTATTTTATTATATTTGCAGTATGACATGGTACGTTGTCCTGCATAAATAATCCTGGCTGGTTCCACGATGCTCTGAGTGGAGTTATAACATGTGGTTGGGCGAGGTTTAGGTACACATTTATTGAATATACGATTGTATTATATGAAATCTTCATAAAATATATTTAATGCATGCATTTATCTACCATGGAAATTTCATTAAGCTACTTATCATGTTTTTAAAAATATTTTAATAAAGAAAAATCTTTCTCTTATTTTGCTTGGTAGTGTATATCGTAGGTACTAGGATAGTTTTGGGATTCCGCAAGGGTCAGTTCTTTGTTCCACTCAGTTTCGTATTTATTTTCTTTCCCTTGTTGTAATTTAGATATGTATTGTCATTAATTTAATTTTTATAGTGATGAAACGCATATATATCTATCCTTTATCCCAGCGTTGTTTTTTGAGACTATCAGGTATCTATGTACTATCCACTTATAACCTCATAATTAAATAGCTCTCAAAAAACTTTCCCCGTCTTCCGATTGGACATAGAATCGGAACGCTGTGCCATCAAATAGAGCTCTTCCCGGAGCACTTCTTTAAGGACTCTTTAGTACCTTAGCCTAGTACTCCAGCCCATGCCCATTGATTGGTTGTATGTCCCAGCATGGAAGAGCCTCGCGTGTGGTACCATCCGCTAAACCGGGTGTCTCTACCATATCTACCTGGTTCTTGGGGAGATTTTCTTTGAACTTGTTTAAAAATTACTAGAGTTCTAGGAAAAGTTGGGCTTTCTACCTTAATCTACCTTAAAGCCAAATCCTTGAGAGAGGTAAGCGTCTTTAATGGGCTTTGTCATGGTATTATTTACTTTTTGTTACTCTTTTGTTCGATTTTTGGTTTATTTGTTTTCCTTTCTTATTGTCTACTATATTTTAGTCGAAAGGTTTTATTTACATTATGGCCTTGTAAATTTTTGTGTGGCTTTGTTGCTACAGCTTAAGGAATTAATAGTTCGGTGTTGACGCGACGGTGTTCGCGCCGATCGTAACCATGAAGAGATCCTGAAATTTAAAAAAATACATATCCTGAACTTAGTCCATTTTCCCAACCAGTTATTATTGCATACATAATTACTAGGATATTAGAAAAGCTGCCTATGGAGTCTCTTCATAGGAACACAATCTTTTCTCAGTCTATCCACTCGGTGAACTATGACTTCTCGCTTCGACATCTACCCGTGCATATTTTAACTTGTACATACGACTTCGACTCGACTACCAAACGCTTTCGTTAGAAACCTGAGGAAAGTAAGTGTAGGAACCCACCCACCCCCTATTCCCACCCTCCAAAGAGTCCTCCTTCGCCGTTTTTCACACACAAGTAAAGCCATATCCACATACCATGATGGAGCAGGATCGCATACTTCCCCTAGGGTGTCCGATTTCGTACTTTTAAATGATTTTTTTTTCTAGGAACATCTTTGGGGTTTTGTTATGCCCTCTTCATGCCATCGGGGTTAAAGAGGTTATCTATTTACTTTTGTAATCAACCTCTTTGATTATTCTTCTTTTTATTTATTGAAAAATATAAATCACGGTGGATGTTTTCTCCCCTCCATACTTTTACTATTTTTTTACTGTCCTCACTCAACTTTCTGAGATAAATCAAACCAAATAACTTTATTTCCCAAATTACATTGGTTATTATGTACATAATAAGGTATTTAAGGTATTTAAAAGAAAACTTTTGTTTGTTTTCTTAATTATAGACGAAGTGGAACCACCCATTTTGCGCTTTTTCATAGAGGCTCCGAATAGTGCTACAATATGTGCCACAAGACACATCGCGGGCCATGTGCCTCCTTGTACTTATTTCTATTTTTTTAAAGATGGAACTAACAAGTTCATCACAACTTGAACATTTTTATAAGTAGTGTATTAGTACAAAAATATAGTAAACTAGACGTGTGCGCTACTCTCCTGACTTATCTAACATTACTTAACATTGTCTTAAGTCAACGTTTACTAGTTGCTGGGAGGGGAAAGTTTCCACTTAAATTGAAGTAGTCATTTGGAGAAAATCTGTAGACGAGATGTGCAAAGTGTGACATGATGTTCAGAAGGGGCTAAGAAAATAAACAAAGAAGCGCTTAGTTGATCTTATTCTCCCATTTCTTCTCCCTTTAACAGAATCGATGTGAAATGAGGAGATGAACTTGTCGAAAGCGTAAATGAGGATTAATTTGAATGAATGATACACGTGTAACATTTAGCTAATGCTTGCGCCTGGCCCCTCCGTCTCTGTTTGATAGGGAGGGGTTTACCAAATAGTATTGCGTCCAAGCGCTTAGAGGAACGGAGCTCATTGGAAAAAGTTTGGAAAAGTCAAATTCCAACAGAATTAGGAAGTTAGATCAGTTTAGAGGTTGTATTTGTACAAATGCAATCATAGAATGTTAAAACGAAGGTCAATAGGAGACTCCTAAGGGTTAGTTTTCCTACGCGTCGTTTCCCGCTTATTTACCGCTTCCTGTAAGGTTAATTTGTTTAGTATTGCTCGTATCCGCTAACTCCTGTTCTCGAGTGTTTAAGTTAAGCAAGAAAAACAATAAAATACTTTTTGTACATTTTATATTTTATCTAAGATTTGTTTATCTGCTACCACACCTCTTTTTTCCTTCTCTTTTTTTCGTTCTACCCCACTTGTGTATTTGTGTCACGTTGCGCTAGTGCTTTGTCGAGCGTTGGTGAGTTAGGATGGTGTGGCTCTCGTCGCGTGATGCGATTGATCATCAAAGAGCGCGATTCAAATTCTGTTCTTTTGCGCCGATAGATTCACTTATTTGGATTTCAGAGATGCACTTTAGACCTGATTTTCGTCACGGTGGATGAAAATGTGTATTTGATGGCGAAGAGGGCACTGAGTGTGGTTGCTTCTAATGCTTAACCGAGATAAAGTCGCTAGGGTGTGGTAAAGGTGTTATTTATATGTTAAAGAAATTGACTAATTTGGGGCAAAATACCATCGAATATGATCGCTTCTATTTTGATTATCTCTCGAATTCTCGAGCTGTCTTCTGGGCCTAAACCGCATGGGTCCAGTATTGGGTTCAAGAGAGCTGTGTGCTCCCTCGGACTCAAATGCCTAAAATGGCCTCCATTTATGGCTACAGGAATCAACACCTATTTTCCATAACTTCACTTTATTTGCCCTCTTTTTTCAAACATATTCCTGGCGAAATTTGTTTTCATTCAACGAAAAATCCTGGAGGTATATTTTGTTTACTTCTGTCATAGCATTCACTACAATACCTTTATTTCCTCTTGTGTATGTCTGGTTTTGTCGTTCTCTTTTTATGGACGAAAATGAAATGGGTCCACCTTCATCAAGGTTTAAAAATAAACAAAATTCTCTTCATTTTTTCACTACTCCTTTATCCAACATTGGTAACTTTCCTTCTTATTCTACTTATTATTAACTCCCTCTTTGATTTTCATCCGTATGTTCCCATTGGATTATATCATCCCCTTTTTCTTACTCTCCATCAAAGAGGCATATGATTTGAATCACGATAATAAAGGTTTAAACCTTGGGCTTATATGCACGTACATGTGCGAAGTTCGTTATGTACACACACATACGTATGTGTGATAGAGAACAAATAAGTCGACTTTGAATTTGAGTTATGTAATTAATCGCCCCCCCCCCCAACTCAATGGAAAGTGAGCACACTCGCATTTTGCATCCTTCCCCTCCTTCGATTCCACCTCTCTGCTCTGGTCGTGAACTAGAGAATTTGGAAGTATCGGGAATTAAAGTAAAGGGGGGGGCAGTCTAAGGGGAGTTGATTTTGGCCCCCTTGTGTTATTATTGTTCCTTTTATTCACTTATTTTTATTACATTTTTTCACGTCCGTTTTCTGCAGCGTCCCATTTTTGTGGTCATTTACTAAGGCTCATTTAGGTAATTTTGTTATTGAAAATATGTTTTATTTTCCTTAGCTTTTGCATTGGCTTAAAAAACTCCTCCGCTCTGCTCTTTAAATTTTTATTAGCCCATTACGTGACCTGTTTTTTTTAAGGAGTTACAAGGAAAGAAAGTACCCTAGCAGACCTTACGGTCCATTCAAAGAGGGTACCTTTGGTCTAGCAATCGAGCGGGCTGCTCAATTGTTTTGCGTCCCTAAACGGCCACTTTTCAAGACTTGTCTAGTCTTGACTTGAACTGGTCAACAGATTCACTGTTGACAACTTCCACTGGAAGTGCGTTCCACTTACCGCAGATACTGTAGGTGAAAAAATTTCCACACAGATTGCGGTTGTAACGCTTCAGTTCAAGTTTGAAGCCGTGATTGCGCGTTCTGTTCTCACTTAGTGTGAAAATATCCCGGTAGTCAACATTGTCGAACCCTCGAAGTATTTTGAAAACTCCGATGAGCTGACCACGCAATCTACAGGTTTCCAGCGAGAACAGATCTAATTCCCTTAGTCTATCCTTATAACTTTTATGTCGGATAGAGGGAATCAGCTTAGTTGCCCTGGCTTGTACGCGTTTCAACCTTACGATATCCTTTCGAAACGAAGGACTCCAAAATTGTACGGCATACTCCAGGTGCGGCCGAACGAGGGAGTTGTACAGACAAAGTACTATCTACTTGTAACGGTATCCAAACTGGCGCTTTATGTAGCCTAACATCCTTTGGGCTTTCTTCTCTTCCTCGATGCACTGTTTCGAGAACTTGAGGTCGCTAGTTATAGTTACACCCAAGTCCTTCTCAGTGTCACTCGATTCAACAGCAGTGCCCTTAAGGATGTACTGAGATTTGGGGGTTTGGTGGCCGATATGCATTACTTTGCATTTTCCCACGTTGAAAGGCATTTGCCACGTGTCCGACCACTCCCCAATCCTTTGAAGGTCCTCTTGAAGATGGGCAGAGTTCCCCTCCTTTGCCACATTGATACCAAGCTTGGTGTCGTTGGCAAATTTGGAGATTTTGGCAGCCATATATCGGTCCATGTCGTTGACATAGATAATAAACAGTAGTGGTCCCAGGACGAAACCTTGAGGGACACCGCTAGATACGGGCGCCCATTCAGAGGCCCGACCATTCACCACTACGCGTTACCGTCTGTCACTTAGCCAGCTCTCTATCCAACCTGCTACCTTGCCGTCTATGCCCTGCGCACGCACTTTCCGGAGAAGGCGGCGGTGTGGTAGCTTGTCAAATGCCTTTTGGAAGTCAAGGTACACAACATCCACCACTTTATCCCGATCATGCTCACTGAACACGAAGTGGAAGAATTCCACAAGGTTCGTCAGACATGACCGTTGCCTTCGGAAGCCTTGCAGGGAACTCTTCAGTAGCAGGTTTGACTCTAAATAAGACGTTATCTTATCCACTATCATACTTTCCATGAGTTTACCGACTATCGAAGTCAAACTGATGGGTCAGTAGTTTGACGGATTACTGGGGTCTCCTTTCTTGAAGATCGGAGTCACATCCGCCTCACGCCAGTTTCTAGGAACGCATCCGGTCCGGATTGACATGTTAAAGATAGCGCACATATGTCGTGATACTTCATCGCACACTTCTCTCAACACCTTGGATAGAAACCCTTCCGGTCCGGGGGACTTATTCGTCTTTAGGTCAGCGATCTTTTTCTTTATTTCTCCTTCGGTGAAGTCCATTACCTCCAGCTTTTCCCCCCGAGTAGGAATCTGTCGGCTGGGGGATGGGATCACACTCTTTAGTAAACACTGAATAGAAGTAGTCATTGAGCAGGTTAGCATTTTCTGCATCTGAGTGAGTTAATGCACCCTCCTCGTCCACTAAGGGCCCAATCCTACGATGGATTGGTTTACGGCTATTTACATAGCCGAAGAACTCCTTGGGATTCTCCTTGCAGAGTCTCGCCACTCGGAGTTCCTCAGACAGCTTAGCCGCCCTTATGCTGGACTTAACTCTTCTGGCTAGCCTCCGGTACTCGTCAAAGGCACCCGAGATCTTCGATCGCCGGTACGCATTTCTCTTCTCCCTAAGCAGTTGTCCGATTTCTCGATTAAACCACTTTGGTTGAACAAAAGACCGACGGAGGCATTTCAGAGGGATGCAACTTGATTGAAGACTCATGAACTTATTTTTGAAATTGTTCCACGAATCATCAACATCTTCGCCTACCGCTAGCCTTACATCAGTCAGCCCAGCACGAAGGCTTGCAAAGTCTGCTCTTCTCAAGTCAAGTTTCCTTGATTGACTGGCAACAGACCTTACCTTCGAGATCTTGAGGGTAAATCTAATTAGCTGGTGATTCCTGCCACCGAGCTCTTTGCCTACAGAAAGATCCTCAACGATATTATCCTCAGAGGTGAAGACCAAGTCGAGGATATTGTCTCCTCTCGTCGGTTCTCTGACCCAGTGAGTGAGGAACTCGTTGTTGGCAAATTCCATGAGTAGCTCACTCTCGCCACAGGCTGCTCTGGTTTCCCAGTCAACTTGCCTGTTGAAGTCGCCCATAACGATGCACACTCTGCCTTGAACAAGCTCACCCAGCAGCTGGTACAGTTCCCTGTCCTTCTTAACGCGTTGGATAGGGTTTTTTTAAAGCAGCAGGCTCCTGTATCTGACAGGACTTATCTCTAGGTCAACGCCTAGGAGCTTGTGATCGGATATAACGTTGGAGTTCGTAGATTTGATTGTATCCTTGACATACAACATTACACCACCACCCTCTCTGTCTGGCCTATCTTTGTGGAAGAGTTGGTAGCCAGGAACCGTGAATTCGCCTTCAAAGTCTCGGTTTGAGGTTTTTATCCACGATTCTGTTATAGCTACCATTTCGGGTTCTTCCGTCGCTACGAGGCCACGGAGCTCAGGAAACTTGTTCCTGATTGACCTCGCATTGAACAGAAGAACTTTCAGGGAGTTCCCTAATGTAGGACCTCCTATACTCTTCCGTTTTCCGGTTTCTTTGTTGTCGCGGTGGCACCATTTTTGACAACTTCCGAGAAGGTTGTTTGGGGAGTGACTCGGGCGTACTAGCGTACGTCCCCCTTCCAAATGGTCCGGACACTCCTTTGGGTGCGCTCCAGGACATCCTGGATGAGGTTGGTTAGGAAAGCCTTGCCCTTAAACGAGAGGTGCACGCCATCCCTTTGGTAGAGGTCTTTTCTACCATAGAATACGGCGTACGGGTCAACTAAAAAGACACCCTCCGCCGTACAGAGGTCTGCAAGGCGCCGGTTTAGAGACATGTTCCTCACGTGGGCAGTCGGGCTTGGACCCCACCAAGGGAGCATCCCCACCACGACGCGTCTGCGGGTTTTCAATCCACAGTCGTCGACACGCCCATAACTGTCTTCATAATCTCGCCTGTAGGGCCTACCCTACCTCCTCTGAGGTAGAGGTCGTTGCCACTTACCATAAGGGCAACGACTGAAGTCTCAGAAATCTGAGACTTCTTGGCCTCAGCTCTTACCTGCTTATTCCCACAGCCTGGGAGGCAGCTCACCTTAACGCTTGTGCGAAGGCGGGACGCTAGCAGGGGCTGCAGGCCCCGTGCCTAGGAATCACCCACAAGGCTGACCCTGGCACATTTGCCTGCTGAGCTTGGAGTCTTTATTTTCTGAGGCAAGCTCTCCGATTCTTCTCTCTTCTCCGTCATGGTCTTTTCAGTCTTTTTCTTCTTTTTCTTCTTCTTCTTCTTCTTCTTCTTCTTCTTCTTCTTCTTCTTCTTCTTCTTCTTCTCTATCATCTTTTCCCCCTTGTCATCCTTTTCAATAACTTCTTCTACCTTTTCTTCTTCTCTTTCTCTTTCTTCCTCTTTCTTCTTTCCCTTTTTCGTCTTTTTTCTCTTTTTCTTTTTTCCTTTTGGCGTTTCTGCCGCATTCGGGCCCGGCCTCTCTGCAGAGGTGGTGTTTGCCACAGGACTCGAGAGCTCGTTTAACTTCTCTTCGAGCCTGCGGATCTGGGGAGAGGCAAGAGAGTTATGGACCCTACACAAATTGTCATTTAGACCAATTTCACCACCTTGTATAAGCTCATCGAAACTTGTTTCTGGAGATGCTCATTTTTTCCCCAGAGCGTCTGACCGGCTATGCACACCGACCTCGTTTTAGGTCGTACAAGACTCCGAGGAACCTCATTGTGGACTCCATGAAGCCAGGAGGTTTGAGAGGTCCAAAATGGTACTGAAAGACTTAAAGAAGAATGGTTCCGCCCCCAGAATTTCTCGAAATAGTAAATCTTTGCAGTAGTTGACGCTTTGAACCAACCAAGCAAAAGGTACCTTGCGAAGACACCGACGGCTACCAAGGGTACCCTACTTATCAAGAATCGGACCCAGTTCGTGGCCTAGAGTGACGTAGCCTACAACAGGCAGCTTTCTTATTCCTAGTCAAGACCAGATTGAAGTGGGTGCTGAGGCCTACTATATCTTGAATAAGGTCTTAAAATACTATGCATGTTTTGTTGTGACTCAAGAACTATGTGAAGTTCAACTACCTGTTGACTCAAGGCAAAGACCCCAACCAAGAAGGTGCAGATATTTTGCAAAGACAACAATCCTCACTTCTTGCCGGTGGAATTTCCAACCCCAACCCCACCCCCACCTCCATACATGACCTAAACCCGCTAGCCTACGCAGTGTGGGGCATTTTAATGCAGGCCACCAGCAAAACTTCACACCTCCTGAGTCGATGCCCTTGAAGCCTTTATTAGGAGGGGTGGGAAAAAATGACCAGGAACATCGTGGTCAAAAGCTGTGAGAAAATTTGGAGGCCCTGCCGAGGCCTTCATTTCAAATATAAACGAAGAGTTACTTTCAGGACAAATGTATATTGTATTCTCATAATATCCATACATTTTTGGTCCATTAACAATATACATATATATACGAGTAACGGAGGTCGTGGCAATTTAATATATATATATATATATATATATATATATATATATATATATATATATATATATATATATATATATATATATGTTAGGTTGAAATTCCCGCACAACCTTTTTGTAAAGTTTATTTATTTATATACTAGGCAATGGCTTCGCCACTTCCCCCTACTGGGGGAGCTTGCGCTTCGCTACTAAGATTAAAATCTAAAAAAAAGCAGCCATGGTTAAATTTTTATAAATTTTCTGAACTTCGCCAATTATAATAATTTAAAAAAGGAACTCTAAACTAAATTTCTCCCATTTCAAAATATCACGTGGCTAAAATATAGTTATAGAAGAAGATATATAAAAATAAATTTTCTGAACTTCACCATTTGTAATTCTTTGGGGTTTAAAAATTTCACAAAATTTCGATATTTATATTTATTTCTGAACTTCATCATTTTGTTTTCCGATATTATAAAAGAATTATTAGAAAAAACTTTGTTAAAAAAACAAACAAGTCATAACCAAACTAAGATGAAATTATTGTTCTAATACTAAAAAAAATCCCCTTTATAAATTATAGACTTAGTTATTTATACAGGGCGTACGACTAGTTAATATGGAATGGCCTAGTCCCGTGGTTCATAAACTGGCCTACTGGGAGGGGGCGACATACAGCAAAATTTGGTTTGCCATAAGCTGAGGCTATGCGCTTTGAGTGAAACAAAGCCAGAAATTACGATACTGGTTGGCGGCCTTCAGCATCCCCCTTCACATTGAACTTAATTGGGATTTGAAGGAAACAAACTTTCACATGAAGGTTTTATTTGAGAGAAGAAAAGGTGATGTTTGCACGGAACGGCTTGGTTTGGGTCTTTATGACACCCTATGATAGGTTTTCGTTTAGGATTATTAAATTTGTCAGTAAACAGAAATAAGATTGCTTTTGATTACACTTTTTATCCAGTGAAATTTATGTTTCAATTATCGGTAGGCCTACTCTCAAATTATGGAAACTATATTTATGTGCATCAAATTAATCCATTAGTACTATTTTAATGTTTATTTGAGATTTATCAAAAAGTAAATTGCAAATTTCCATAACTCAGTATTTGAGAAAAGAAAAATAACGAGGTGGAATGAAAAAATTACAGGTATTGCCGGAGTTTTGTCAAAATGGTCCATAAATAGATGTAGGAATACAAACAGTTACTGTAGTCATGAGATGTGGATTTGGGGGGAGAGGGGGGTCATGGATGAGGATCCTATGTGAAAAGTGGGTCAAAATCAGAAAAAGTTTGGGAACCACTGATACAGGGTGGCCGACTAATTACTGTGTAGTGGTCATAGGTTCTCGTAAGCCTCTCATGAAAGTGCATAGTCACCTTGTTTACATAGGCCCTAGGTTACTGTGCTCGGACAGAAATGACGGTAGAGTCTAGTTCACACAATGTTATGTTATGTTATTTTATGTTATGTTTTATGTTGTTATGTTATTTTATGTTATGTTTTATGTTTTTATGTTATTTTATGTTATGTTTTATGTTGTTATGTTATTTCTGCTTGATTTTTAAAAAGTTATCCCATATTTTTTCACCCTTATCTTTCATGTATCCTTTGCGGGTGTTCTTTGTCCTTCCCTCTATTATTTATAACCTTTTTACTAACATTTAATCACAGAATAAAGAAAAATATTAAATGATGTGAGGAACTTTAGGCTATTATTAAATAGCAAATCAAATATAAACTCCCACAAGCGAAAGCATAAAAAGTAAAAAACCCGATAGTGATTGATGAAAAATATCGAAGGTAAGTTTATTAACAAAACTTAAATATAAAGAAGAAATAACGTAACTTTAACTAACTGACAACTCAAAGATCCATATTTCCATAGATGATCGTAGGTAGGCTCGCGTCGGCCTCATAAAAAATATCAGAAGTAAATGAAACTAAAATAAATGGCAAGAGAAAAAATAGAATATCACCTTACAGATATAAAAGAACTAAATTAAAAAAACACTGAAAAAAAACGATTTAAAAAAAAAACGAAATTATACTTTTCATTCCTAACCAGCGGTCATTTCATGAAATTGGTCGTACACACAAACAAATACATATAAGATGACTGAAAAAAAAGACCCACCCCTCAAAAATCCTAAAGCAAGAATATTTTTGAATTTTTTTAGAAAAAGAATTCATAATTTATTTTCCACAACCTGTCACATTTTAATCACTAAATCCAAACAACTTTTACAACTACAACATGTGTTCAAGATGACCTCAATTTTTTTCTCCACATTTTCTTGACCTTCAAATGGTTGGCATTACAGCTCGTGGGATTAACTTAATTTCCCCTCTCCTCATTTCAGTCAGCCCCATAATGTTGAGAGGACAGAAAAATCTCGGTCTTTAAAAAAAAAAATCAGTTTTTTTTTTAAGTCGATCGAAAATGTTAGGAGCCTAATCGAATTCAGTTTTGGGACCGATTACCAGTTTGCCGAAGTGTTTGGGCAGCCATTCTCTCACCATAACTGAAGTTTGCTGAGAAGAACCATCAGGATGATACCAAACTTATACAAAAAGAATGGATAAAGTGAGTTTAGGACCTTCTAAAATGTCTTGAGGGTATCAACGCACCGCTCTTTAGTCATGTCGCTTTCTTCGCTTACTCTTCAATGGGACCGATTTAATCTTTTGGAGAAATTTCAACACAAACGGCTTTAAAAGTATTTCTGCAATTCTGCTTGTAGTTGGGATCCCTAGAAAACGTTTTTGGGGAAAAATTGTGTTAACCAGGAAATAAAAATGAGCTTTTGACATTTCTTTTTCAGTTTGCTTATGTCAGAAAGTGTCTGATTATTTGCCTCAAATTATCCTATCATTAATCTTATGTTCCAGAGTGGCTTGGGCGATCGTCCGATCTTGCTTTGAGGTTTATAAAACCCAATATTTCCTAGTTTTGGACGCCTAGCTTCATACATAGATCTTAGAAGCGTATATCTTTCATATATATATATATATATATATATATATATATATATATGGTTCGGCTTAGTGGGGTTAGGTAAGGGTAATAATAAAAATTCCTTAATCCGCTAGAGAAGTCTCCGGAAGTTTCTCAATCCTCTTCAGGAGCGTTTCATATACGACAACGCAACCATCCATTTCTAAAAAGAGAAAAATATATATATATATATATATATATATATATATATATATGTTGGTGTGTATCAGAATTCAGCTATTACAGCGGTTAATATTGTAGCAACCTGAAGTTCAGTAGGAATTTTCACCAAGAAAGGTTCGCTTCTGGGGAAGCCGGGGAAATTTAGGGTTTGGACGGGAAATTGGGCCCACTGATTGCCATACTCCAACTATTGGAGGATCTAATACCAATCCAATTCTGTAGTGCTAGTAAATTTACAGGACATCACACTGTATTAGATGACGTAAAAAAATATTACAAATTCATTCAAAATATTGCCTTTATAGTTAAGATTATTTATAATGGCGTTTTAGTTGAAAACAATCATTAGAAGGGATAAATGACATCTTGGAAATAAAATATAGTGAAAAGTAGAATGGGCAATAAAGATAGAGAATCAGTAGTGTAGAGCCTCCATGTTGCCTTGACCTTCCACATAACTTGATACTCATTAAAATAAAAGATACCGAAATGTCTGACTTCCTCCCTCCGTTGCCTGGGCAACGAGAGATGGGAGAACCCTATTGTAAACAGAGGAGGTGAAGATGTCGCTTTCGCATCGGGCAAATCTCCAGAAAATACAACCATGGCCTCGCCTCCCCACCTGTCGCACCTGACAAAAACTACATCTAAAGCAGGTCCGGAGAGTCGCCGGCCAGGAGGGGCCCATCAAACTCGCAATCACTACCACACCATCCTAAAACCAGCGCTCGGACAACTTGCATCATAGCACAACAAGCGCTAAAACGAAGTGAAATTGAAGAAAATCCGGACCCAGAAATACCCCTCTCCTCAGTTCTCACTCATATCACTACCCAGCTTAGCTAACCCACAGTCCAGTAAAGCGCAAACCCTTCCCACCTCACAGCACATAATCTTGTAAACAACCATTAATAAACCCCAATAATGAAACATACTGAACTTATTACAAGTGAACTTAAACTGCTGAGGCCATAAAAAAATACCTTCCAACTATCATTCTTCCCACTACTTCTCATAATCTATTGCCCAGAATCCTACCAATAACCCTAGTGCATATCTAGCAACTTTTAAAACCACACCACTACC
Source organism: Ceratothoa steindachneri (assembly GCA_963969495.1). NCBI lineage: Eukaryota > Metazoa > Arthropoda > Malacostraca > Isopoda > Cymothoidae > Ceratothoa > Ceratothoa steindachneri. The sequence continues at coordinate 161,233,739 of OZ018327.1, forward strand.
CCATGATCAACAAAACCACCACTGAGAAACGAAATCATCATAAAACTGAACGTCAGCGACACATGGAATAAGAATTAGAACTCCCTGTATTCCTCATCTCCACCTACACTCCTTGGCGTTCGTCCAGGATACAAAACTCAAACTACATAAAGTGTCATGCACGCATAACATACAAACCATACAGACTAAAAAGGAGAAGGTGGTAGCAATTCCCATGCATCGGAAATGACACCACCTTGACGAGCACCTCCAGCGTTACCTCCCACATCACGACCTAATCAAAATTCAAACCTTACAAACATGCATCAATAATATTAACTATACCTTCATCATCCTATACAAAGCTCTCTCAGCTTCATACCTTCCAAACTACGAGACCCTGTTAAACCCCCTCAAAATAATACATGTTTCAGAATATTTCATTGACCATGGCCCTGATTTAAGGGCATCCCAAGACAGGCACAAGAATCCATTGCATTCAGAACAACTCAATCATCTATTCATCTTAAACAATCCTCCCCACAACCGCTCGCAAACTCTTCTAAACATTTTCATAAGATACATTATATAACGTTACTCTCTGTTTGCCAAATGTAGCTACCAAAATAACCAGGAATTATCACACTACACTGATCTCTATCCACCTTCAGATCATAAAATAAACTGCTTTTCATATCCATATACCCCTCTTCAACTCCATATACTTACACTAACCAGAACAGACCTCAATGGAACCTCTTTACCACCTTAATAAAAAAAGGCTTGTCTATCATTCAGTTCTACTGCTTAAACATGCCATACCAAAGCGTCGTCAACATATCTATGCATAAAACGTATCTCGAGCGAACTATAAAATTCTACAACACAAATATCTTCCCAGAAATCAGACAAAAACAAAAACTAGAGGCAAACTCTACGGAAACAACCACGAAACTTAAAAAAATAAAAAAATATCAAAAGCCTAACACATAAATTTCCACTCAAAGGAAGAGCAAGAATTTATGAAAAATATTTAGGAGCTTTACCAATTCCAACAACAGAGAAAAGACAAGAAGCCATTCTACTGACGTAAAAAATTTAAATTCACAAAACACCCATACAAAACTATGCAAATATTCGGAACGGACAATCATGCACCACAAACAGAACCGTAAGAATCAGTTACACTAAATTTTAATAGTCCACGACATATGTATAGAGGAAAGTTATTCTTTCGACCCTGATAGCATCAAATAACATCCTGAATCACTTTAGACTAGAAGGCATTAAGAAACACAAACAACTTCAACTATTCTTTTTTCCCATAGCTTTATGTTAAATATATGGAAATATGCCCATTTAATACTCATTGCCAAGTGCATAAACTACCCAGTGAATCCATATTACACTGCGTTTTTCCCGCTAATTTGTAGCACATCCAAAATCATAAGTTCTATTATTAAAAAAACAACCCACACATCTCACTGAATGCTTCTCAACGTGGTTTGCATTCAATGCACTCACAAATATCACGAAAGACATTAATGTCAATAACCGTCATAAGTAAATCCTATAGACACTACTCTAACGCAATTTCATCGATAAAATACTTAACATCATACTTTAAATCAACTACAAAAAATCTCTTCAACTTGTTCACAGGCCGACAAAAACCATAATACACTATATCAATTTATCACGAACTGAAGTTTCGCAAAGATCTGCAATCATTATCTTCTTTTTTTTTAATCAATGACATCCCCCCCCCCGTACAACTCCACACCACCCTCTATAGCTACGCAGATGATATATTCATTATCTCCAGCTCTCAAAGCACACCAAAGCAACTCATTTTTCAATTTTTTACATCACAAGACATGGAGGATGGCTGCACCAGACCCCAATAATCGTCTCCTCTACAAAATCCTCCGTTACTCTCTTCATACCCCACAAACGGGAGAAAAACAAGCACATCTACATCACATTACAAACACTATTCCCCTAAAAAGATGACCAACAGTGTTTAGTGTCACGTTAGAAAGAGAATTCAATTTCTGACAACACATAACAAGTATAATGAACAAAAATTATCCACACTTCAAGCAGTCACTGGAACCACATTCAGGCAACCTAAGAAATCCATTACAACACCTACAAGCACTACGCCCCCCCTCCCTCCCTCTCTCTTTCCCATTTGCGTATTCCAGTATATCTTGGGTACCCGATTTCCATCCACTTACACAAACCTACATAAAATTAGTACATCTCTTTAGATGGTTTCGCATGAACCCAAGTTACCAGCTACACTCTGAAACAAATGTTGATTTCATAAAACATCACCCAAATATCCATGGAAGCAAGTGATCCTTATCACTTAAGACCCAATCTACGCAAGCTACCACATACTTGAAAGACCAATACCATCTTCCATCTTCCAACACTCAAACACAAAACTCCAAGGATCCCCATTACACTTCGAAAACAAGAAACCATTATCTATAAATTAATCAGCACATATGAAACACGTCATACCTTTTAATCCTTGAGGTCAAATCACCTCTGAAACCCCATTCTACCACACATTGGCACAAAAGAAACGTTCCTTCGACGCCGTCAAACTTTTCCCAACGACCAGCCGAGACTAAACGCATACTAACTCTTCATTGGCTGACCGTCTCTGACATCTATGCATACTGACCAAAATGACCAGACATCTCAACACACAAGAGAATTGGTAGGAGTTTCACCTCAATTTTTCTCTCTTGCTTAGACCTTTAATTTCTTAGCGGGGACCTACCTTTTAGCGTGGAGACCGAATCAAGTGCATCAATGTCCATTGTGTGACACCCGCCGTAAAGTAAACATAATCGGAACTACTTTCGGCGAATTGCCACATCCGAAGTGGCTTAACATCGCCGTAATCTGAAGCGGTGTTTCTACTAGGTTAGGATGGATCCCGGCTCAGCACATTCATAATATACCCGATACTTGAACACTTTCGACAAAACATACAGAAGTGCGGGATCTCTGAGAGAACTCAAACTCCGCCGGTCGGCAGAGTTCGTCCTATTTACCGGACAAGAAAAATGACCCTATTCGGGGACAACTTAATATATTAAAATTCTTCACAAATATTTATAAAATTAATTTTCTAGATTGTGTAGATTGCTCCATGCCACAATTTGGAGCATGTCGATCGAAGACTTGTTTTCCATAGAATTTTTTTTCTCTGCCTTGACTTTCTCTCATTGATCGTTACGACGGTCGAAATCTCCTCAAACATGTGCTATCTCACATATGTGAACTCTTCTACGTATCTTGACCATTCAGCCAGTTATTTTTATACAACCCTTGAATTTTCTAAAAGTTCTATCACCTTTAAGATTTTAAAAAGTGATACTAGCAATAATTTTGCATTCACCATTAATTTATACGAAATTAATCAGTTTATTTCTCAAATTCACTCAAATGCAGCTTACCACATTTAACTATCTTCACTACATTCTTTGTTGACTTCTACAAAACATTGTGGCCGAGATGTACCCATTTATAGAAGATGTTAACAAAGCTTCTTACAATAGGTGTCCTTTGATTCCTTTTTGCATAGTAATCAGTAAAACAGGTAGAGTAATCCAAGTGTGCTGGCATAGTCTAATTTAACTTAAGTTCCCATAATTCCCCAGTTTCTAGCATAAGTTCTTTATTTTTCCTTAATAAAAAAGGAAGATGAACTAGTCAGTACTATGGTGTCAGTTACGTGAAGTACGCGCTTGAACCACTGTGGGGACACGAAAGAGAAGCTAAAGAGAAACGGAGCAGATGATGATAGCAAACAGGAAAACACAAGAGGCATGCAACCCGCTGGTTATTTGTTATAAGTTTATTTATTATATATATTATTAAATTAACCTATTTTTCAATCCTTTTCTCTGTTTTATCCTTTTTCGGAACACTTCTTGCCGTATGGCCACTAAGAGGGTAGTAGAAACAGATATTTCAGTCCCTTGTCCTGAACTTCACAGAGGTAGAAATTTAAGCTGCTCAATTGACCTAATTTGTGGCAAATAGCAGAACTCTCATCCCATTCGTTTCTTTCTATTTTCTCTTCAGCCTCACAAAAGGCCCAACTTTGTTTTGAACTTGGAGTGGACTCAAATAGGAAAAAGGCTCTGTGGAAGGTACAATAAAGTTGCGCAATCTCCCATACGCTAATGTTCTAAGTATTGTTCTATTTTGACTAAACATGTTATGTACCTACTATAGAATATCACCTTATCTACCGTACCGTTTTTTCTCCCGAATGCAACTTAATACATTTGTTTTTCCATCAAATATTTCTGCATTAAATTTTATGAACTCATTTTAAGCGGTAAAGCATTGCAATAAAACTGCTTAATTTGGTATTGTCATAGAGTGACGCGGGGTTCCCAAAGATAGTAAGAGACACATCGACATTATACAATAAAATATTTACAAGAGCTCTAATGATTACCTGCTTGGGTTTATCTAGAACTGACCATCCCGTTGAGGAAGAGAAAGAGCGGCAGAAAGGCTGAGGTTAACGCGGGCACAAAGGGAGAGAGAGAGAGAGTTGTGTGCGACTGGCGGCCGAAGGCGAAGGTTGCCTCGAGTACTGTGACTCTTAAGTGATAGTACTCATTAGATTCATAATTGACTCATGGGTGAGTCATTGTGACTGGCATGACAAACACCTACCCGAGAGAGAAAGAAGTCATAGTAAGATAATTATATAAAATAAAAATTGCAGGATTAATACAGCTTATACACAACTGAACATCGACATAAAGGTGTCAAATAGACGCGTACATGAAATGTTAAAACGAATCCTACTGTTTTAGATATTCATTTCTTGAATCTCATCAGTGAACTAATTTTGAAAAGGTAAGAAAAGAAGAAGCATGTGTCCACGCCTACATTTAGTGAAACCTACGGGATATTGCAAAAGTCCTGTTACACTCATTACGATGTTTTCAACAAAGGATACAGTGATAGTGATATTTTTATGCAGTTAGACAATTTTTATTGTTTTAACATATAAATATGTGTCTATGGTTGTAATATTAATCAATATGGCCGCCGTCGGCGGCGAGCACGCGCTCCAAGCAAGACCTGAAGGCCGCGCAGATGCTGCAGACGAAGTTCTTCTTCCTACAGGCCCACTCGCGGTTGAAGGAGGACTTCAGTTCATCGATGTTGCTGTGGCGGACCTTGCAGACCTTGCCTTCGACATACAGTCACACGTTGTAGTCGATAGGATTGAGGTCGGGTGACTGCGGCAGCCAAAAGTCTTTCGACCTCAACCACTCTTGCACGCTCCTAGCCGTGTTGGACGGGGCACCGTCCTGCTGAAAGACGTAGTCCACCTTTTTCGTGATATTTCTCATGCATGGCAGGACTTTCATAGACAACATGTCTCTGTAATCACCCGCAGTAAGCGTGTAACCGGCTGTGAACCCCACCAACGGCATCTTCTCGCCATTCAAAGTCACGACGCTGAGCATCATCACGGAGTTGGGCTGCTTGGTTGTGGAAACGTAGATGACCTCGGAGACGTCCTGGCTGAAGCTTACCACGCGGTCGTCCTGCTTGTTGATGACTGGATCGACCGCGAAGCTTTTTTCATCGGAGAAAATGAGAATTCGATTGCCATGACTCTTCAAGTTCAGAAGGCGACGACAGCGCTCCTGATGGTGTCCTCGTATACGTTCGGTGAGCATAAGCCTTTCCACACAACTCAAGCTCTTGCTGCATTCTCCTTGACAGCCTTAGACACCGTTACCACCGAGATGTTCTTCTTCACGAGCGCAGTCATTTTGAGCTTCGGAGCACATTCGAATGCCTTTTTAACAGCCAAACGGTTGACAACTTGAGGTTAGTCCCGTCATTGAGGCTCCCTGCGACACTGTGGACGATGAACCGGCTGAAATTAAGCCTTGGGCGATGTCAGACTAGTTGTGGCTCTCCCGCTGCAGAGCAGAGATCTTGATTCTTTTCACATCCATCTCAACACATTTGCGCACAATTGAAAAGGCGTTTTAATGATACGTGCTGGCAAATATGAACTTTGAGTTCGTTTGGCGGAAATTTTTCTATTAGACTTAATCCTCTCAAAAGATAAAAAAAACAGTGTAAAAGACCTTCAGCAAAGCCCGGTATGTGAATTTATTTTTATGTGATTCCTTTTGTGCGAATAAATGAATGTCTTCTTCTGTATGAATTCAGCAACTATCATTCATTTCGTAAAATAAAACGAGCTTCCTTTTTAAATGGAAGTGTCTTCTCCTCGATGATCACTACAGGCTTCTTTATTATCGGAATGGGCAAAGTTGGGTTAAAATCGAGGAGAAATCAAGCCTATTTAATGTTTCTAACGGCCACATTTCGGAAGGAATTTAGCCTAACTTGAACAGTGAAAGAGTTTTTCGGAGTTACAGCCATGAAATTGTTCATCAAACTTTAGTTAGCGTTTAAAATTCCTCACAAACACATGGGAACAGTTTCCAGTCTTTATTGACGTGAATCTTTGATTGGTGGGGATTTTCAGAGGAAAATGTGAACGTAATTCTCTCATGTGTCACTTTAGATCTTTGGAAAATACATTTGGAGTTATATAACTATCAGTTTGACTAGAAAAATATAGCGTAGTAGCAGAAACAGACAAAGAAAGCCTAAGCTGGGGTGGGGTCCCTTTAATCGACCTTAGATTGAGAACGATAGGCAAGTGTTACCCATGGTAACTTATTGTGACATTGTTCGGGATTAGAACCAATAATTAATGACCTTTTTGGCATTACATGAAATGACTTTGGCCTTCTTATTGGGGTATGAAGGAAAATAAAAACAGGTTGAATGCTTAGGGACCTTGTAAATTTGGAAAATGTTTGGAGTGAAAATTGCTACCATTTTTGAAAAGATATTTTTAGGCGCTCCAAAGCGATGCATTTATCCCTGCAAAATCGCCTGTATGGATACAATTGTAGATAGATTTTGATCAGTATAGTTTTTGATCATTTGATGTATCAATAGATGATAAATAAGAGATATTTAAAGCATAAGAGTGAGATTAGGACTTGAAATGTCTAAGTGATTTCTAGAAAACCAAGCATCTGGCAAACAGAATTGCTCGTAAGGTGGCTTTCTTAAATTGTTCGGTTGTGTTATATGGAAGGATATGTAAGTACTAACAAGATAATTTATATATTTATGCATGTGTTACCAAACAAAGTGTTTGGTTGCAAGAGAGGTTGTCGTTGTGCCACCTGAAAAGATTAATCTATGTAAGACTTTGGAAGGCTTGCTTTTTAAATGACCCATTAACAAGAATCTAAGTCTACTTGAAACGAATCAACAAGAATCCTTTTATTAACTTTACGGAAAGAGAGAATAAAGATGTTGGTATGTGCGTTCATGACCCAAAGATCTCTTGAACAAGGGTAGTTTGATCAGTAACAAGTGCGAAATACTCAATATCTTTAATAAGCGTGTGAAGGTTGGTGATTGAAGTGAATTCAGTTGGTTGTAAGTGCTAGGGTGACAAGCTTTGATCCATTTCTTACGGGGGGCCTCATGAGAACAGTCGTTCACATGGACATTGTGGTTCTCGAAAGAGTGTTACCATACACAATTCCTGTAGCTTTTGACCACATTACTTCATTTATATATTAGATAATAAAGTCCAACCGCCTACCGACAAGTAAAGTATGGTCCTCGCCTGAAGAATAAAGGGAGAGTTTACGTACTTATGATCATTAACGCGAGTTAAATCTGACCTTTGAATTTTAGGAAATGTTCCGAAGAGCTCTCGATAAAAGGGTATTTTTTTCTCAGGGGGACTAAATCACTTAGAAAAAACACCTAATGGGGCCCATTTATTTTCCTGTAGCTTTTTAATATCTGCATCTCTCCCCACCACTCCTGCAACCGTTAACATTTGAATTGAAACTTAATAGATGGCATATAACTCGACCGCGTTATTGAATGCGTTTATGGCCACGATGAAGGCGTCGTTCTTACTTCGACACCAATTTTAAAGGGGGTTTTTACGTTTATGTGCACCCTTGACTAGGTTGTTGATGGCCCCAAGAATTTGGCAGCATTGTTAGCTTGCTTACGGTAGAAGTTAAAAATTCCTTAAATTTTTCTTAGGAATTTTTAACTCTTCCGAGTGGGATATTTTTTTATTGGCTCTAATCTTTCAAGAAGTGGTGTAATATCCTCTTTGGTTAGAAGATTACTTAGGAGTTCGAGTCTATCTACACCCAGTTGGCTTTAAGGGGGTATTTCTAACTATAAGAAAATAACTTTCAAAGACTTATTTCAGGTGTGTAAGAGGTATCACGCGATCAGGTGAAAAACATAATGTAATTGATAAAGTCAATTTAGGGTGGGACTTTATTTAGAAGACGCACAAATGTTTAGGATTGCGGTTTTAAACCAAGTGATATGAAGAGAAATTCTTATAATTCAAACTGAGTGCCAAAAGAGTCCTCTAAAGTAATTTGATGAAACTCTTTTGGAAGATTATGCTTTCAAAAACTTAGGCACCTGCAATTAATGCTGTAAAGTCAGATATGAAAGGAACATTGTATCTATCATCCTTAGTGGCTCTACCTAAAGCACGGAAATCACAACTTCGCATATCGCTGTCATCCTTATTTGAAGCTAAGATCATTAGAGATGCTCATGGGATCAATATTTCATAATAATACCTTATTTTTTCATTTTCGCAAATTTCTTTATGGCGACCTTTAATTTTCCAGACAGCAGTCGACGCATACGGCAATGTACAGGTTTACCAGTTGTTTATATATAATGTTTGTTTGTATGTTTAATTTGTTAACCGAAAAAAACATTGGAGAGGGTAATTCACGGAAGGATGCGAGAAGTTTGGTGTAATTAGCGTAAATAATGGCGTTTGCAGCCAAAAGATTGACGGTGGATTTGATCATTCAAATCTCTAAACAAGAGTAGTTATAATGACACGCAGGCCATGCAAATTTGAAGCGCCGGAATAAGGCACCGGGTGTTTGAGAGCACGTCCTTTCAAATCAAGGATTAGTGAAAAATACTACAGAAAATCAGCCTCTAATAAAGGGTGACTAATATCGGTAATTAAAATAGCCAGTTTTTGCGATAGACAAGCATTGGCTGACCTGATACAATTTCTCAGATACGATAGTATAAAGAGCTTCTCATGTCATCTCGCGATGCTAGAGTATGGAAAGACTGTCAAATATGAAATCAAATCGCCGTGCCGTAGTGCCTGGTGAAAGGGTATGGGTTCGATCTCTGTACATCCTCCAACCGCGGATGCGCTCCTGGCTTTATTATGTGCTCTAGATCGAGACTTGCATAAAAGAACACATTTTCTTGCTTTAAGTTGGAACGTTCAATGATACCGCATCGACTCCAGTGAAAAGCTGTCCCCAAAGTGGAGCTAAAACCGCTGCCAGAGGACGTCAATTGTCGCGAATGAAAATGGGAACGAGAATTTCGATAAGTTGGGATTTTCTCTCTTTTGGGTTCTAGGATAAGCCACTCAACAGCTTTGATTAAGCCGTTGAGTTAGCGTCGAGTTTCTGAAGTTCACAGCAGAGTGGGAGCAAATTCCTGCAGATGAGATATGGTAAGCATCGCAAGTAGGTCGGCAGGCCGGGAATGTTGTGAAACTCCAGTGCAAGTTCCCGTAGAGTTGAACTGATTTGATGACGATGTTAAGGTCAGTGAAAATTCGACAAGTGCGCATATGCGAGTTACTCGTCTGGCAGTGACGAGCGATTACCCCATGTTCGCAATATTGGAGAGTGCATGGACACCGAAAGAAACGGAACTGCTCTTTGAAACCAACTTTCTCTTTATGTCGCACTGTACAGTGATGTTTCTTGAACTTTTTCTTATGATTGCTAATTTTTTATACCCATGTTTAATTTTACCCTGAGTTTAATTTTAGTGGCTTGCTTCAGGTAGAAGCAACCAACCTCGGCTATCACCAATGACGCGGGTTTTTTTAAGGACAGTGGCACACAACTACTTTATAAAGATTTTAATTACAACAAGAGTCCTAATGATTAGCTGCTTGAGTTGCTCTCAAACTGGTAGTCACAGTGTGTGTGTAAGAGAGAGGATGAAATATAATATAATATAATCATATATATATATATATATAGAGAGAGAGAGAGAGAGAAAGAGAAAAGATATTAAAAGAAAGATTGGCAGAGCGATTGGGGGATAGAATATGAAGAGAGAGATTGTGCGCACATCGAGAGCCGCGCAGGGCAGGCGAAATCTGCAAAGGAGACAGAATTGTGATCGAATTTCGGCCGGAGAAGTTAATGACATTGTCTATATTCCTGTGGCTCTTAATAAGTAACAGTGCATATTAGAGTCATGGTTGACTCAATGGTGACTTAATGTGACTCGCATCACTAACCTGTTTATAGGATATTTTCAGACAGGTTTTTAACCCATGAAATCCGTTGCGACCTTTCTATGTAATTGACGTTCACAAATCAACTGTTCTTGAAAGCTACAACTTTTTTTAACTCTTGCGTATCTAGGTCAATTTTTATTTATTAATAAACTAGTCTACCCGTGCTGTCAAAAATAAAGGGTATATTTACGTAATCGGGATTATTGTTTTCGTATTCCTAATACTAAAAGAGTTAGGATTAGTTGAATTTTATAACTTTAATCATTGAAAGTAAATTCTCCTTAACCTAGAAGTCGATTATGTAAAAGTTCACGGACCAAAACTGGAACTGCCCATTATTCAATTTAATGGCATTATCTACCAACCAAAACAAAAATTACAAATATATTCCAAATAGAAAGTGTTAAAAGTAAGGAATTATATTGTGCAGAAGATAAATTGAGGAGTATAAAAAAAGAGGTTACATAAGGTACGGGACACTAAAGAGGATCCAACTCTCTTCGATTTGCCCCCCTCCTCAACCAGGTCAAGTCCGTTTGCAGGACGTGACCTCAGTGGACATTACCAAATTCACTGCGTCAGGACTCTGTTATTAAAGCCGGAAGGGCACGCAATCATTCCGGTTTCAGGTTCAGGATAATATCTCAAGCTACAGTTGATATCATCTTTCGGTGATAGAGTGTACTCCTGTCCACTCCACCTCGAGTATCAATTTACATAGGTGCTGAGTATCATGTAATACCTATTTTTTGCGTTGTATACTCGTATGTGTTCCTTTTATTAATATTGTTCAACCCTTCAAATGTTATATTATTCCTTAAGCTTTGAATTTTATATTATTACCTGTACAAAAGACTTTTGGTCTCATTACTACATATGGAATATATCTCCCAAATTGCGATTCTGCGATATACTTTCACGCTATTACCACGTGGGTGCGAAATAAGCTTGCTCGAGTGAGGCAAAGGATGCGAGGAGCTTTCTGGAGAGGAACTGTTTAGCAGAATGGGTTGTATGTCCTAAATGCATATATGTTTCTATCGGAAAAGGGAGATGTTGATCAAGAGGTATATTTTGTTATGCATGTACTTGTATGTCGGGAAGGCAAGATGTAGGTGAGAGCGTATGTCCTAAATGTGCGTACCTGTATGCCAGGAAAGCAGTAGGTAAGGGTGTATGTCCTTAATGTGTGTACTTGTATGTCGGAAAAAGCGAGATGTAGGTGAAAGTGTATGTATTAAAAATGTGTACCCGTAATTCGGGAAAGTATGATGTAGATGTAGGCCTATGTCCTAAATGTGTATACTTGTATGTAGGAAAAGCAAGATGTAAGTGGACATGTATCTTTTGCTATGTATGTACTTAATTCACTTTTAAATTAAAGAAACAACCCTCGAGGACATCCCCTGCCAAATGTTTGTAAGGAGAGATCTGTGAAGAAAGTGGTAAAAATAGAGAGTAAAAATGTTTGGAAGATAATAAGTTCCCCTAAAATACCCTCGTTATTTAAACAGAGAAGTAAAATAATTTTTAATATATACAAAAAATAGATTTATTAATAAAAATAGAATAGTTTTCATCATTATATTTATAATGTTCTTTCATTGTTTGCCTCAGCAATGTTTCCTTTCTCGAAGAATTGACTCGGTTTGATGAAATGTAGGATTCGACATCCATTTCCACCTCCTTATCAGAGTCAGCTTGTCTTTTTAAGTGATTCTCTAATGATTTACATAAATGATAATTGGAAGATTTGGAAGAACTTTCCAACCTGACGTTTTTGTTTTTTTTCTCGGGCCCAAAATGCTACGGGTGGGTGTCCATTGTTATGAAGGAGAGAGACACTTCCTTTTGACTAATAAAGGACGTTGTTACATTTTCTTTTAATTTGCAATTGTTGAACACTGAAAGTTGCAACTGTTGAACACTTAGATCTGCAGTTTACTTTCTTTATTATTCAGCTCACAATGAGTCCTTTCACATCCCAACAAATGCAAAGTATTTGTTGGCCCTCTAATACCGGGGGTCCCAAAATTGATGAGTATTTTGATGAAATTGGAAACGTTTACGATAATTCTTGTTGAATTATGTTCATGTTGAAATTGTGCTCTGCACAAAATTATAGGGTTCCATGTACATGGTGTCCCCAAATTTTAATTTGTTTTTCAATTTTTTCCTTAATCGCTTCTTAATGGATATTAAAAAAAATATATGTTTATTTTTCCAGCTCAATTATGATCACAAAAAGAAAACAAAAATTCATCAAAGACAAAAGAAAAGAAAAACTATTCAAATTATTCAACATGTGCTCCGTCCGTATCTCTGCAAAGTTCGAATTGATCTTTAGCATTGCGAAAATCATTGTGGAGCCTTTCGGGAGTTATGTCTAGCACTGCTGAAAGTATGCGTTCTTTAAGTTCAGTTAAATATTTTGCTGATACACTTTTGATTTGATAAAACCCCACGCCCCCAAAAAATCCAGAGGAGTTTAATCTGCAGAATGAGAGGTCATGATATAGCTGGCACGTCCAATCCATCGATTTGCAAAGCGACTGTTCAGATAATCTGGAAAAATTAAAGCATAATGGAATGGTGCACCATCTTGTTGAAATACGCCACTATCAACAATGCTATCATCAACAAGCTGTGGTTCTAAAAAGTGTTGGGACATATCAAGGTAGATGTTGCCTATAACAGATGATTAATGAAAAAGGAATGGGCCATAAATTTGGTTATTCTAAGCCACAAGTTAACTTTAGGAGTTTCTTTTCCATTCCATAAAACTACTTGGTCTTTCATTTGCCCAGATACGAAATTGTGTCGATTAACTTTACCACATGTGTGGAAAGTCACATCATCACTGAATAAAATATTATCTGATAGGATTTCATTTTCAATTTAATCCACAAATCCTGCGCACCTCGCTGCTCGATTTGGATAATCTTCTTCATTAAGGGAGTGCAGTAATTGAATGTGATAAGGCTTTTTCATAAGTGTTGAACGCAAGACTCTGCGCACTGTTGTCTTGGGCATACCAAGTCTCTGACTGGCCTTATTCACCGTAGTTTTTGGTTCATTTCCAAATAATTGTCGAATTTGTTCAGTTTTGTTGGAGTCAATCTTTTTCCGTTCTCTTCCTTTCTCATCATGTACGGATCCGGTTCTTTTAAATTTGTTCACAACTGAACGGATCGCGTTGTCTGTAGTTCCAGGTTTTCTAAACTTTCTTTGGAACTTTTCTCGTACTTCATTAAACTTTGCTCCTCTGATACGAGCTATCACAACAAAAATCCGTTCTTCTGTATTCATTATTCAAGGGTTCTGAAAAGGAATGAAAAACAAATCAGAATTTGGAGACACCCTGTACATAGAACACTACAATTTTGTGCAAAGCACAATTTGAACATGATGAACATAATTCAGCAAGAATCTTTCAGTAGTTTTCGATTTCATCAAATTACGCCCTCAACTTTGGGACACCTGGTATATAGCTACAGAACTTTCTGAAGGGCTTGTGGCCGAGAAGATTCAAAATCACCCAGATGTTAGCTGCAGCATACTGGTCCATGCAGACTTGACCCTCCCTTACGGGATAAACACTGGTTCTTGAAAGATATTTAAATTTAAGGGTGGGAACATTTTAAAATGGCTACATAGGGGAAGGGTGTTTGATTCCGACAACTTAGGGATATAATTTTCAACCCCCAAAACTTTTGTTCGGGGGAGAGAATGTTAAAATGTGTAGATTAAACGGGAAGATGTTAAAGTGACCCTGGTATAACTACAGTATATGGAACATATTCAGTTACGTGAAAAAAATTCTTGGAAAATATTTTTGCACCTTAAGAGAAACAGATCAGCTTCGAGGGTAGAAATATTTCATGGGGGAAAAAATAAAGAAAAACACGAAGGAAAAAATATACTTAAAAAGAGAAACAGAGAGAGAACATACTCAAGAAGAGAAAGAGGGAGAACAGAGGGAGAGATAAAATGCATACTCAATAGAGGAGAGAAAGAGAAAGAACATATTCCAGAACAGAAAGAGAGAGAGAGAGGTCATACTCAAGAAGAGAGAGTGAGAGTGATAAAGAAAGAGAACATATTAAGGAACAGAGAGAGAGAGAACATATTTGAGGACAGAGAGAGAGAGAGAGAGAGAGAGAGAGAGAGAGAGAGAAAGAGAGGTCATACTCAAGAAGAAAGAGTCAGAGTGATAAAGAAAGAGAACATATTAAGGAACAGAGAGAGAGAACATATTCCAGGACAGAGAGAGAGAGAGAAAGAGAAAACACTCAAGCGAAGAGAGAGAGAGAGACAAAGAAAGAAAGTACATACTCAATGAGGGAGAAAAAACACCAGGATCCGCCACTGAACCCAATAGCCTCTTTTCGTCTAATTCTTGGTTTAGTGATGCAAACCAGTCAATTCCGAAACCAGTCTCCTTTGTAATTTTAAAGCTCAATCCTGAGTTAAAATGTTTACCATCTTTTTATACACGGATTTCGCCAATCTAAATTTATCTTCGATTCTCTGACTTAAACAAAAAAAAATTTCAAAATTTTTAATGACTTTGGGGGTGTTTTTAAAGGAAAAGGACCACGTATGACATCGAGAAAAAATACATCTCTACTTAGGGAGTACAATTTTACTTATTTAAAATGCAGATCAAAAACAAAGAGGGCTTCCGCCAGACAGCTTCCTCACGCTGTTGAGTAAAGAAATTTCCGACAATAAATCGAGTAAAAATGAGTGGGTAGTTCGCAATCCACGTAGCAAAAGGAAGAGCCTATTGGGGCCGATCAGGACTTGGCTGGAGCACAAATCTCCTTAACATGCCCTACTCTGCACTTAAGGCTGGGGTCCTCAGTAGGATCACACATTTGAGACCACCCACTCAAGCAGAAGTAAAATTACACACGTAAGAACCACACAGAGTATTCGGAATTCAGGGCTAAACCTGCGATTGCGATTCGAGCATGATTTTTATCCACTACAGCCAACGGAGACATGACTAGGTGATTAATTTAAGTAGGTAGGCAAGTAGATAGGTAGTTAGATAGATAGATGGTTAGGTTGATAGATATCTATGTAGGGAGATTGCTAGAGATATAGGTAGTTAGATAGAAATGTAGGCAAATAAATAGCTAGGGATATAGATAGTTAGGGATATTTAGGGGGCGGAGGGGTAATGGAGACTTGACTGCGTGATTAATTTAGCTAGGTAGAGAGGTATATAGGTAGGTAGATATATAGATGGTTAGATTGATAGATAGGTATGTAGTGAGATTAGTAGAAAGATAGGTAGTTAGATACAAATTTTGGCAAAGAAATAACTACAGAGATAGATAGGTAGGGATTTGGGGGTTGGGGCACAGGTCTCCTAACAAGGCCTCGAATTTTCCTGTGGTTTTTCATTTTTATCTACTTCAAATTGATCACATTTGGACACCATAACCGTGTCCTCTGTTCCTAAGACTCTCCTTTACTTTTCCAATTGCTTGCAACATGGATTAAAGATACAAGTGTTCGCCTTCTATTCCAGTCATCTTTATTAGTTACCATAAATATTAAAATATTATCCAGAAATATCATGAGTCTCCTCAGAGGCATTTGTTGAAAAATACAACATTCCCAATATCATTGTAAATCAAAGAGATTTGTTAAGCAATGTCATATGATTATAGTAGGCGTTATCAACTGGATGCCTGCAAATTATTATTATAAATATTTTTGGGATGTGTAATAAAATAAAATTTGACTGCTACCATTCCAACCAGAAACAATCCAGCGATTAATTAATGTGTCGATCTTTTTGTTATTTAAAAATATTACATGCGAAACCCTTAGAGTATCTTTAACAGGAAGCCTTTGAAAATTTGCTTAATAAAATAGCGTAATAGGACAGAAGAAGAGGTTCAAATCCATTCTGCGTATCCGAAAGTGGAGATTCCTTGGGGCTGTGGAAGCACCCCACTTTTGAAAACCCCTCGTTCTCCAATAAAGACAGGTTTTCTCTGCCGGAGAATTGTTCTTATCTGTGAGAGAAGAGTTTCACAATATAAAAGTAAATGATCCTAAACGTAGAGGATCGCTTAAGCGGGTAAGATAAGGTCAAAATTAATTCCGAACTTGCTCAATATCTTCCAACATAAGTAAAAGCTGGCGGTAATTAAGTAATTAAGGAAGGGCGAGAATGCAATCGCAATGACGCAATTTCTGAAATGAGAAATCTTATTTTTACTTTGAAAGCGAAATTGAACTGTCCAATCCACTCTACTTGTTAATTCATAGAGGTCGCTTCCACGTCTTTCTTTACAATGGGATGTCGTTATTTGCACATTCTTTTTAATCTGAGGTTGCGGTCCCCGGTGAACTTGGTGCATTATTTGAAAACTGATCTTGTTCTCAACGGTGATCTTATTAGCACATTCTTTTAAATCTGAGCCTAATTTCACAGGCGATCTCGGTACATTCTTTTAAATTTTCGCTTACTTTCATCAGTAATCTTGGTACATTCTTTTAAATTTTACCTTACTTTCATCGCTGATCTTGACGCATTCTTTTTAAATCTAAGCTTACTTCTATCGGTAATCTTGATACATTCTTTTACATTTTAGCTTGCATTCATCTGTGATTTTTGTACATTCTCTTAAATCTGAGCTTGCTTTCATGGGTAATCTTGGTACATTCTTTTACCTTTTAGCTTACTTTCATCGCTGATCTTGGCGCATTCTTTTAAATTTGAGCTTGCTTTCATCGGTAATCTTGATACATTCTTTTACATTTTAGCTTACTTTCATCGCTGATCTTGACGCATTCTTTTAAATCTGAGCTTACTTTCATCGGTCATCTTGGTGCATTCTTATAAATTTTAGCTTGCATTCAGCTGTGATTTTTGTACATTCTTTTAAATCTGAGCTTACTTCCATCGGTAATCTTGGTACATTCTTTTACCTTTTAGCTTACTTTCATCGCTGATCCTGACGCATTCTTTTTAAAGCTGAGCTTACTTTCGTCGGTAATCTTGGTACATTCTTTTACATTTTAGCTCACTTTCATCGCTGATCTTGACGCATTCTTTTAAATCTGAGCTTACTTTAATCGGTAATCTTGATACATTCTTTTACATTTTAGCTTACTTTCATCGCTGATCTTGACGCATTCTTTTAAATCTGAGCTCACTTTCATCGGTGATCTTGGTACATTCTTTTACATTTTAGCTTGCATTCATCTGTAATTTTTGTACATTCTTTTAAATCTGAGCTAACTTTCATCGGTAATCTAGGTACATTCTTTTACATTTTAGCTTACTTTCATCGCTGATCTTGACGCATTCTTTTAAATCTGAGCTTACTTTCATCGGTGATCTTAGTACATTCTTATAAATTTTAGCTTGCATTCATCTGTGATTTTTGTACATTCTTTTAAATCTGAGCTTACTTCCATCGGTAATCTTGGTACATTCTTTTACATTTTAGCTTACTTTCATCGCTGATCCTGACGCATTCTTTTAAATCTGAGCTTACTTTCGTCGGTAATCTTGGTACATTCTTTACATTTTAGCTTACTTTCATCGCTGATCTTGACGCATTCTTTTAAATCTGAGCTTACTTTCATCGGTAATATTGATACATTCTTTTACATTTTAGCTTACTTTCATCGCTGATCTTGACGCATTCTTTTAAATCTGAGCTCACTTTCATCGGTGATCTTGGTGCATTCTTATAAATTTTAGCTTGCATTCAGCTGTGATTTTTGTACATTCTTTTAAATCTGAGCTTACTTCCATCGGTAATCTTGGTACATTCTTTTACCTTTTAGCTTACTTTCATCGCTGATCCTGACGCATTCTTTTTGAAGCTGAGCTTACTTTCGTCGGTAATCTTGGTACATTCTTTTACATTTTAGCTCACTTTCATCGCTGATCTTGACGCATTCTTTTAAATCTGAGCTTACTTTCATCGGTAATCTTGATACATTCTTTTACATTTTAGCTTACTTTCATCGCTGATCCTGACGCATTCTTTTTAAAGCTGAGCTCACTTTCATCGGTGATCTTGGTACATTCTTTTACATTTTAGCTTACTTTCATCGCTGATCTTGACGCATTCTTTTAAATCTGAGCTTACTTTCAT
The DNA here is from genome assembly GCA_963969495.1 of Ceratothoa steindachneri. Lineage (NCBI taxonomy): Eukaryota > Metazoa > Arthropoda > Malacostraca > Isopoda > Cymothoidae > Ceratothoa > Ceratothoa steindachneri. The sequence continues at coordinate 161,252,303 of OZ018327.1, forward strand.
CGGTGATCTTAGTACATTCTTATAAATTTTAGCTTGCATTCATCTGTGATTTTTGTACATTCTTTTAAATCTGAGCTTACTTCCATCGGTAATCTTGGTACATTCTTTTACATTTTAGCTTACTTTCATCGCTGATCCTGACGCATTCTTTTAAATCTGAGCTTACTTTCGTCGGTAATCTTGGTACATTCTTTACATTTTAGCTTACTTTCATCGCTGATCCTGACGCATTCTTTTAAATCTGAGCTTACTTCCATCGGTAATCTTGGTACATTCTTTTACATTTTACCTTACTTTCATCGCTGATCTTGACGCATTGTTTTAAATCTAAGCTTACTTTCATCGGTGATCTTGGTACATTCTTTTACATTTTAGCTTGCATTCATCTGTAATTTTTGGACATTCTTTTAAATCTGAGCTTACTTCCATCGGTAATCTTGGTACATTCTTTTACATTTTAGCTTACTTTCATCGCTGATCCTGACGCATTCTTTTAAATCTGAGCTTACTTCCATCGGTAATCTTGGTACATTCTTTTACATTTTAGCTTACTTTCATCGCTGATCTTAACGCATTGTTTTAAATCTAAGCTTACTTTCATCGGTGATCTTGGTACATTCTTTTACATTTTAGCTTGCATTCATCTGTAATTTCTGGACATTCTTTTAAATCTGAGCTTACTTTCATCGGTGATCTTGGTACATTCTTTTACATTTTAGCTTACTTTTATCGCTGATCTTGACGCATTCTTTTAAATCTGAGCTTCCTTTCATCAGTGATCTTGGTACATTCTTATAAATTTTAGCTTGCATTCATTGGTGCTTTTTGAACATTCTTTTAAATCTGAGGTTGGATAGAGTCACTGACGTGGAGGAGGAGCGTTACTCGCGAGTGCTGATGCAGTATGAAGGTAGATACTCATTGCTATAGTAACCGCATTAATGTCATATACTTCTTCACATTCATTTTTTATGATATGATCCCTTGAATTTCCTCGAATCCAGAATGAATGCAGTCAAAGGCAATGGAATTATCAGCTTGAAAATCACATTTAAACGGAAATTTATCTTTCCAAATACGGAAATAATGAATACTTTTTCAGAAAAGACAGCAATTATCGGGGTAATTGTCAATCAAATTTTAGTGTAGGCCCAAGAATACAAAGACAAGCTATGACTCCTCATTGTAGCACAGAAAATGAAAGAGGTAGGAAAAAATGTACTGGAGATCTGTAGGTCTGTTTAGCTACGTCTTCACACGTCACAGGATTCGTTTTCTAAAGCGCAAATTATTTATTCCATGTATCTTAATATATTTAACTCAGCGAAGTAAAACTTTGACATTTACCATAAAAAATCACGCAGAAACACACAAAAAAAAACGAAACAAGTGACGATACAAATACCATAAACTAAATACCAGCATAAGAAGATAAACGCGCGTGGCATGCCAAAAAGAATGAAAGTTCAGAAGTGGGAATTCGAAGGACCCGTTGCTAAAAGAAATGAGAGAAATCCTAAACTGTGCACCTCTTCAATATAATATCAATAATAACACCAATAATAAACAATTTTTTTATAGCACTTTTCAAAGTAATTGGCATTCACAGAGCGCATATCTATTATTTAATGAAAAGCCTGAAAGAAGAAAAGGTAGGTCTTCGAAAAATATTTGAGGTAAATAATGAAGGTGGGGTGAGTGTATCACCACAGGCATATATATATATATATATATATATATATATATATATATATATATATATATATATATATATATATATATATATATATACATATATATATATATATATATATATATATATATATATATATATATATATATAAAGTGAGGACGGTATTCGTTCGCAATTTTCTTTTACATTTGTTTTCGGTCTTTTCTTCTTTAAAGCAATAACCATTTTTATTTTATTTTTTTGCTGAAAAATTGACTATGGAAAATTTTGTAGCTTCCCCCCTTTTTAATTTGTGGAAGAGGCATGAAGTCCTCCTTACAATCCGCGCCGGAAGGACAAACAAGGAGATTTAAGACCCCCTCAACGTCAGCAGAAGGATGGTTGAAAAGAGCAGAAAGAAGCTACAAGATGTAGGATTCGACTATGAGGCGTCAACAGAGAGGAAAGCCCATGTTCAACGATTGACGACATCAAAACGCCGTAATTCATCATTGACATTCAGGACGTCATCAACAATGACTCCAGAAAGTCGATATCTGCCATTGCAAGGAAATAATGTGTGGATGTAAACCTCATCGTGCTGGTGGTGCACAAGGACATTCGCTACTTTTCATACAAGATGAGGAATAGACAATTTCAGTCTGAGGCGATACAGGAAAAGCGACTTAAGCACACTAAGAAACCAATCAACAAGTTGAAACCCCCGTTGGGCAAGGCATATTGTGTTTCTTCTTCGACGAGAAGAATTTTGCCAAGACAAGAAGGTCAACTCCCAAAAAACAAACGGCTCGCTATCGCACCCAACGATGTGCACAGAGTCATGCAGATAAAATTTTCAGCGACATTTATGGTCTTCGGTGTCGTCAGTAGTGAAGGTATGTCATATAACCACACTTCTTCTTTGAAGGACTCAGTTTTAACACAAACAGCTACATCCTTGTTCTTAGGGTGTTGGTAAACCTCTAGATCGAACGGGTAGCTGCAGGGAGGTCTTACGTGTGGCGACAAGACTCTGCTTCCTGCCAAGCCAGCCTGAACACCCAGGCCTTACTGTCGTAAATTTTCTTCGATCACATAGCACCTGACATTTAGCCTTCTAAATCGCCTGACAGCAACCCTTTCGATTTATTTGTGCGTGGCGCGGTAGAGCGAGAGACCAACAAATCCAGCTACAACACGAAAGTCGAGCTGGGGGACAGGATTACCAGGGCTAGGACAGGAAATAGTGACGAAGACCAGTGTTCAGTACAGAGGACGCTTGGATGCTGTCATCGAGATTACAAGCAACTTCACCGAGGGGGATCGATAGAAAATGTCATGGAGACAAACTCACCCATATTTTACGAATATATCTCAGAAATATATCATCATGCGAACAGATACTATCCGCATCCTGTATGGATGTGTGGATGAATATCTATAATTCACTATCGAGTTTATGACAGAATGAGACAAAGTTCATTGGAAATGTTAATGCGGAGACTATGTAGTTTAAGAAAGCTCATTCGCTCATATATGTGAATGAAAGAGTGCGGAGGTGAAAACGATGGGAGAATCAAAAGAGAAAATCTTTAAAATCAGCGAGAAAGGTAAAATTCTTCAACATAATAGAGTAGAATTATGTGTGAAAGTGGAGATGAATAAAATGAGGATCAAATTAATGAAGTTATAGAGGGTAGTGTTACGGCTGTATGCGGTTGTACTAAACTGAATGCTGGAATCGTGTACTTAAGAGAAAGTGTGCGGCGGTATAGTAGTCATTTTATAGTCAATATGACATGCCAGGGAAAATATGGATAAAATTTTCCAGGAAAAAGAGTGAATTGAGTTATAAATCAGAGTAAGGAATCAGCAAGTAAAGCATTTAAGGACGATGAGTGAAGATCCGGAATGGAGCAAGAAGTTATTTTGGATGGACGTTAATGAAGCGAGGAACCTATAAAAGAGCAGTTGTGTAAATTAAATATATGAATAAAAGTACATTTGTACTGAAAAGTAAATAGGTTAAACTAAAGGAGTCCTTATCACGTAAAAAGTTAGTAAGGACAGATGTGTAAGGAAAGTAGAGAAGATAGAAGAGGCGGAAATATTAGAAGATATAGTTATAGCTGCAGGTCTCCCTTCAAGCATTGATGCCGGGAAGATATAAAATTGTGGGCACTGGAGACAGGAAGGTTTACCGACCCTCCATGTTTCCATTATAGGATAGTCATTATACCTGTTACCTCATCCACCACATTAAATGGATAGGAAAAGATACAGTAAGAATGAAAATAAGCCTGAGATTTAAAAGAGGCGCAAAGGACAACCCGAGAGAGAGCTCCAGTTTTTATTTGGACGCTGTGGCAGGGAGGAGTTGCCCTTCCTCCAAGTCTCAGTTGTAGCAGGGGCATTATTACCACGCTATACCATACATGTCATTGTAGCTCTGCATCAGAGTATACAACAAATGAGTCTACAAAAGATTCTTAATGGGACAGAGGCAGAATTTCGAATTTCTATTCAAGAGATTGTACCTTCCCCCCTTTCAAAATATCACGTTGCTAAAATATAGTTATAGAAAATATATAAAACTAAATTTTCTGAACTTTACCATTTGTAATTCTTTGGGTTTTAAAAAATTCACAAAATTTCGATACTTATATTTATTTCTGAACTTCACCATTTTTTATTTTGATATTCTAAAAGAATTATTAGAAATAACTTTGATAAAAGTTATTCAAATAGAGTTAGTGATGATGAATGTTACCAACTCTCGAAACTAGGCAATTGCGAGGTAAGTTTATCGAAGTATTTAAAATTTTAAATAAATTTGAAAGCGTAAATTAGGAAAATTATTTTAAGTACGACCATTGATGGTATCACACGTAACCACGGGTCTAACTGAAATGATGGAGGAGGTTTCAAACGAACATAGCTAAAAATGATTTTCACCTTTCACTTCGGCGGAGATAGTAAATACCAGTAGTGTGAATAGTGTTAAAACAAAATTGACAGTAATTTTACGAATATTGTTTAAATACGGAGCTCTGTTGTGGATTGAATGTCGCGTGAGTGAGCATCGGGGCGACAATGTCCAAAGGAGGAATATTAGTATAGAATGGGACTGGCCTTTGGGTGGACTAAGTATTCCTTGATGTCTCCCTGTAACTATATAATATTCTCTAGCATGGTTACCACTCCACCATCATTTAAAGCAAGCCGTTGACCCCTTGAATTTTGCCCGCTACACTCTACCTCATGAGGCATGGAAGCGTTCATCAACCGCCCTCACTTCATGCCCAGATGCCATCCCTGGTCGGGCGAATGGCTTTTTGTTAGCGATGATCAACATGAATCTGACAAAGGTATCTTCTCAGAATCCTATCAAATGACTACCGTGCTGCTTTTCGCAAGCCGGGCAATGATCACTCTACTCCAGCCGGTCTCCGCCCAATTTGCTTAAAGTTTTACCTAGGCAAATTGGATAAATTGGTTAATGTTAGTCTAACTCAAGTTCTGTCCAGATGTAGACCATCTGTCGCATAGAATGCAGTTTAAGCAAGTTCCATTCTACGTCAGATGCTCTGGTTTGGTTGGAATAAGATACCTATAAGGCCTTCCTTAGTTGGCAACACATCACCATTGTATTTTATATGGAGGAAGCCTATGATACCTAATGGCTTCACAATATCACGCTGTCCCTCTATTCTATGGGGCAACTGGACGCTTCCGAATTTTCGTCGCTGAATGGCAGTTGCAGGAAACTCTCCTCTCTCTAATATGGCAGAAATAGGATGTCCCATAAAAAATTATCCTCAGTGTCACTCTCTATTCCTTTAATTACAACGCCACCATCTTGGTGCTGCCGGAAGATGTTCTTTCTACGCTTTACGCAGACGACCTTTAGATCCTTGACCAATTCAAGCAAAAATGACAGCAGAAAAATAACATAAATGAATAAATACGAAATAATGGAAAATAAGTTACAAAAAGAATATTGTTTAAAATTCTTCCACTATATAGGAAAAAATCTAGGATATTTACATGGAAGGAGGAAGATACAGATACAACAACGCATGCAAAGTATTAGGATTAATAACAGAAACAGGTTACAGGAAACGTAAAAGTAAAAGAAAATAAAGGGGAAAATAGGACTGAAACTACTACTCAGCTCGCAAAGACTTAGCCTAAATGCGAAGGAAAGGTATACCAAGCAATAATCCAATGGGCATTAATATACCCTTCTGTAGCAATGGGCATAATCTCAGAACCTATTAAAGAGACAGAAGATCCACTATAAAGCAATTTTATAGTAAACACCAAAAGGCCGGAGCACATAAACCAACAATAATTTCTAAGAGAAATCATGTTAAAACCCATTAAAAAAGTTATATTATAGAAAGATAAGAAAACAATTAAAAGAGAAGAGGAGTTGAGAAAAGAACTTCCTAACCTGAAAGAACACCTTGAAGACTAGAAATACCATTGACTTTTTCCCATATAATGGAACAATAATGAAAAGAATTAACGATATATATTAAACTAAAACAAATAAAAAGACTAGAACGAACTAGGACAGAAAGTTAATTTAGTGTAAACCCAATTTTGACTCAGCAAGTGATAAATTTAAAGGAATTAACAGAAAAAGTACAAGAAGTTAAGAAGGAAAAATAAATACACAACAGAGGATATCAAGCAGTATTAAGTTGAAAATACTAAAAACTCTGAACGCCAGAACGAATACACACAAAACTACATACAACATAAAAAGACAAAGAAAATAACTTAAACACTTGAAGCTTATATCATTACTTAGTAATTTTTAACTCAAATATCTAATCAAATTGAGAGACATTAGCCTAACCTGCAGGCAATCTAGCAACCCTTTGCAAACCTTTTACTTCCTCCTTCAATTTCAACCCTAAAACTTTCTCTCTCTCAACTTACTTACCTGGCATACAGATGACACGAGGGACAGGAAGGGTAAATGATGAATAAAAAGTATATAGTAAAAGATACACACCGTGGTTCGGATTGCACGTTAAGTTGTAGGTCTATTGACATCCTATGCCAATATTTGCCTCCTACTTTACTTCTAGCTTTTCTATCCTGAACCTTAATTCTTCACATCTATCCCACTCCTACCTTCCAAACCATTGCGCTCTGAGTCTGGTGAGGTTCCAATGGAAATGGTTCAGAGGACTACAAGGGAGTGATGGACCCTCGCCACCACCTTCCACACCCTAGACACTCCGATGAGTGCAACGATTAGGATAGGTTGGCCGATCTGTTCTCTTTCTCTCACTTTCCTTTTCATTTTATTTCATTCCGTTAATCAGTGCGGGCGATTTTTTGGACGCTGTTACATTTGTTCTTAATCAACACTACTGGTAAACTAACGATTTTGCTTACAATTTAAATACATTTTGACGTGAGACGATTCAAACCTCCATACTCAGGTTTCTGGAGGTAACACTTGGAATTAAGATATAACAATTATTCCTCTGAATGGATAGACATCAACTTAGGAGAGCATAAATTCCACCACTCTTCCCGCTCATGAACCTTTTTGTTAATTCTCTGAGTACCTGCCACGCATAAACCTCGTTCTAGCTATGCCGATCAACTTTTGACAATGGCATAATTAGATGCAATGGAGGAAACTAGTATGAGGAATAACCATAGGCAGAGCCCAGTATCAGAGGTTTCCCAGAGTTGGGTGAGGCTGCTACCTTTTGGAAGGGGTTTATGCAGTATTACTAAGGGTCCAGCCAATACCACAGAGGGACATTCAACCGTCCCTGTGTTTGATGGTCTCAGCGATAATAACCAACCCCGTGAGAGGGCTGCATCCCGGCCAGTGATAGCTGATTCGACCACTGCCCATCATTGATTCCACGATGCTTCAGCCGTCTAGATGTGCCTTAACGGATTCATCCATCCATTTACCATCCTTCGTCTTGGCAGCACTTAAGCAAGAGAAATGGATGCTATGGGTGGAGGACACCTCATAAATTTCTTCTTACATAAAATTCATTAATATTTACGCAATAAAACAGATTGATACATAGAAACTCTTGGATCAAGAGGAGAAGCATGGAAGGAAAAATGGGTAGGATAATTTATTTCACAACCTCCCAGCATGGAGGCCCTCACCAAGAGTGCCCCATGAAAACTCTTCCCTGCTAGAACACACACACCCATAAGAAGCGTATTGCAGATAGCACTAGTAAACCTAATAGGAGTAAATAATTGATACGTTGCACTATGCGTGGGAAGCTAGGGGGTGGATAGGCTCATATCCACAGGACCCGAACTACTCAAGAATTCTGACTCGAAGCAACCCACTCTCCAAATAGTGGCCAACTGAAATCTCATCTGTCAAAAGTTAGAGAGCTGGGTCGGCGAACATACCCCGATAAACTAAGGGCAGAAAATGAGACGCAACAAACGTATGTAAAGGTCAAAAAATAAATTAAATTCAAAGACTACATATACGTTTTCATAATCACTTTGACACTACTCATATGGCAAGAAATTCAACCACTGAAAGCATCATTGCATTTAGCATGCGAATCTAGAATGAACACATACAACATAAAATTAATGTTTCGTATGCTACAAAATTGAACCACATTCAACTTAAAATTCTTTCCATAAGGCCATAGATTCCAAGATTGCACAAATACGACAAAGAGATGTCACAACTGCCATGGTGAGCACCATGGCACTTAGCTTCCCCATAAAGAAAAAGAAAATAAAGAGGTACGAAAAACGAGGAAACCTGCACTTAGAATAACTGAAGAATTGAGCGTACGAATTCTCATATGCATAATTTATACCAACGGTGTTAAGCCTGGCTTCTGCAGCGATATCTTAAATGAACTGCTGAAAGATAACAGTCTCCCATCTGTGAAGCTGCCAAAAGACACAAAATGCTCAAGGGTCTTTAAAGAGGCATTACTAAACATGAAATCTTACCAAATCCGCAAGCCTGCTACTGAAGAATTCTTGTTTTGGTAGTCTGAGAAAGCGAACGAAGAATATAGCGATAAGGCCGATGATATTTTGAGCACAGAGGTGGAAGAGGAGCCACTCGCAAAAGAACGAGGAGAGCATAAAAGAATATACGCCACTATTCCAAGCATCCACAATCGAAGGAATGTAAGCATCCTCTAAACTCCAACTCCTCAGAGTAGAGTTTCATCTCTGCTCAATTCTGGCCAGAGGATGGCGATTATTTATTTTATTTTATTGCCATAACAAAAACGAAGAGATTAAATTAAATGATCGGGTTATTGGAAGTAATGGGAGGAAAGTAAATAGACCGAATGACCAGAGGATGAGACAAGTTAGGGCATTTTGGCCCTACGAACGCCCAACTCTCCTAAATCTCTCTCCTACAACGAAGGTATCTTTCATTTTCCCTTCTACTTTGCCTCCTTTGGCCGACCTAGTTGGAACTAGGCCAGTCAGTTTTTTTCACTGATCATTAATCTCCACCCAGTGTAAAGTGACGATGCAGTTCACTGGCTGTTAGCACACTATTTAACTATTACTTTACTTAGCGGAATTTCCAATTTGATTTCTTTATTATTCCATAATTTTCCTTAGATTATTTCATTTGCTATCTTATAGCCCCGCACTTTTAGAATATTGTTCTTTCCTTTTAGAACGATGGCTCCTCCTAGATTTAAATCGGGCTTTTAAGTCGTATATTTGAATCATCTATCTTCTAATACGAACTTTTGCTTATAAGTTTTGAAATTCATGCTTATGATGTAGCATTTGTAGTATTCTTGGTATTTCCAATCCATTTTCATTTCTGATTTTCTTTTTTTTTATTTTAATTCTCGTTTTCTTTTTATTTGGTTGCCGTCGAATAGCAGTACACCTCTTGTGGTAACGGATCTTTTGGATTTAGTGTAGAGATTCCGAATTTCTTGAGAATTTTACAGCTGCTTTGTCGTTTATTCCAACTATGTATTTATTTAGGCGGAATAAATTACTATTTTTGAATTTAGGTTAGGTACTTATATGAAATTAGCTGAAATTATTTAAGTTTTGAATTAGTTATTTTTAAATAAACAATAGTAATCTCTTCAAAAATGTGATTATGAGTGCTACGGTGTGGAATTAAAAATATATGGTCTTAAATAGCGAGTGAGATGCGGTCAGAATTTTGCAAGAATATGACATCTTACCTAAACATAAGTTAAGCTCCCGTAAGGATTCGATGTACATAAGCATTCGTGGTGGATTTGCTCATTGGCGCTGCTCCAAACTCGGATGTAAGGAGTGAATTTCTCTCAGGAAAGGAACGTGACTTGAGGCTGGATTGCATCCATTATCCTCCGTAGCTGCTTTTATCTACGCATGGAGGAAGGAGTTGACTATAATTACATGTGGTTAGGATGAGCTGGAGATCAATGAATGAAGAGCACTGGACTACAATAATTACCTGCGGGAAATACATGTGAATTATAGTGTTAGTAAGCCTTCTCAAATTGACGGGCTGCAAATGCTGTTGAAATTGATGAAACAGTGGGCGAATATTCGACTGCGTATCATTGCCTCACTACCTTTTGAAGAGCGTTGTAATCTCACGCGTGCTTAATACCTACATACTTTTGAACCTCGCCATCTAAGAACGCGACTGTCCTGGGAGTCTTTAAGATCCCAGTTGATTGGCAAAGATTTTCATATAATCCTTTCGCTGCGAGTGATGAAGTAAAATGATGGCCTAAACACCTCATTGCTCCCGTCCACCGCCCTGCGTGGGAACCTGCTTGGATGACTAGCCTTCATTAATTTCGTCTTAACTATGTCGGCCACTTGGACTGACATAATTAAAGGCTTGCGTGGAAACTGGTTTGAGGCCTATCCCACAGCAGAAGCACAAGTCAGAAATTTTCTCGAATCTGGGGCAAAACTGCAAGTCCCGGACGGAAGGGAAATCCTCATCGCCCGGGGAACCCGGCCAGAATCATAGAGGTAAATACTCCCGTCTCTATGTAGTTGGATGCAGTTTTGGCGTACGTACCCGTGAGGGGGGGGGCAAAAACTTAGCGGTCGTTGATTTGGCCGCTATGCATTAAGTCCACCAAACTCAACCCTCTGAGGTCCCCACTCGAGAACCATCCCCCATCCATCATCACCCTTCATCCCGGCACCATCCGAGCGGGGAAACAACAGGAAACTGGACGGGAGCGTTCTTCTCATATCGAAGTCAAATCCAACCCGTTGACTCTACCTCCTATACCACTTCTGATATCACTTTTTTCACCCATAACATATTAACTACACATTTTTTACAGAGGAAGAAAAGAACAGCAAGAAATAAGAAAGAAGACGCCCACGACGATGAAGGCCATCCCTAAGAGGGTCCCCCTACGGACCATAGCTGGAAAAAAAAACCCTGACAAGAAAACCGCGTGCCAATCCTTATTTTCAAATTTAAGGATTGCACTAATCAAGCTCATTGACATCCCAAATGGTTTCATCGCTATATGCGGTGAGACCAAGGACATAGACCGGCTCCTATCTGATGAAGAGGCCGAAGTGCTAAGGGAGATGAACTTGGAAGTCAAAACCCCACCAGCGATCTTTGCAAACAGGAGTGTTATCTGCCAAAAGGTGGATAGCTGGGTGGGAGAGAACTCCACCGCGGACATAAAAAGCGAGGTGGAAAGGAACCGCACATGGGCTAAGGTCAGGGAAGTCATTAAATTTCGTGACCATACCCATGTCTTTAAGGTGACCTTTCAAACCTCCGAAATGGCTCACAAGGCGTCAACGTAGGGACTCCTCATTTTTAATATGAGGATCCCAGGCTGCAATATAGAACACGAGAGATACCACAGCATCCAGATGTGCTTCGTCTGTTATGCTTTAGAGAAACATACAACCGTCAATTGCCCCCAAAAGGAAACAATTTGGTGCAGCGAATGCGCCACACAGGGTCATAAATATGACTCCTGCAAAAGCACTGACAAAAAGTGTATGAACTGTAAGGGACCGCATCGAACGATGGCCCTTAACTGCCCAAAGAGAAAGGAAATAATCAAAAAAATGGAAGATGAAGAAAAGAAGAAGAAAACTACAACTTATGCAAGCACTGTGAAGAGAAGTAAATGGATGGCCTCAGCAATGGCAACTCCCTCACCGATGGTCTTCACAAACGACCTAAGTGCAAAAATGCTCATCTGCATTACACATGCAAACGTGGCAAATGCGGTAAAACCTGGATGCTACAACCGGGTTTTAAACGCGCTATTAAAGGCTAATAACCTGCCATCCATCATCGTGCCTGATGACCCAGAATGCTTCAGGGCATTCAAGGATAGCGTTATTAGAAATAGTAACAATCACAAAAAAGCCACTGGACTGAAATAGGTCATTGAATCTCCCTCAACGGAGTAATCCGAAGAAGAGGACGAGAATAAGGACAAAGAGGAACAAGAATCCACATCTTCGGATAGTGACGAGGGCCCATGCACTCGCACAAGAGCGACGAAGAGTCGGTCAAAGACTCCTAGTCATCCCCCGAAGAAAGAAAAGCCTCGGCACTCCAGACCCACCCCACAGGCCAAGAAAAGCAAAAAGACCAAGAAAAAACACAGGTAAATACATCTCCCAATGGAACGGAACTCACTAAGAATCATGGAAATTAATACCAACGGCTGGACAGTGAAAAGAACTTTCTACGGAATTTTTTTCAGGGAGATTGATGCAGATGTCATCTTGATTTCCGAACATGGGATTGTGACACTCGTAGCTCCGAAATGAAGATCTGGAACTACGACGTGTTAATCACGGATTACTCTCAAGAGCGGTACGACGGTGCCGCCATCGACATCAAAAGAGGGATCAAGTATAAACCAATAAGAAACCTGGAAGAATCCTATCTTGCAATAGAGGTCGAACTCGATATAGGAAAGCTGGTCATCGCCACCGGGAACCAGCCGCCGAGAGGAGAATATTTGCCAATCCATTCTCTCTCTGGCCTATTTGGCAGAAGGACCCCCACCATATTATTGGGGGATCTTAATGCCAGATGTCGAGAATCTGGGTACAAGACCTTCAATGGAAATGGAAGGTGCCTGGATACTATGATGGACCAAAATATGGTCCATAGAATAGGCCCGGACTTCCCAACCTATACTCGAGGAAGAAGTGCCACAAAACCAGACATTTGTTTGGCTAATCGTTAGCTGCCGTTCAATTACTACATGGAACCAGTCCAGGTACCATGTAGTGATCATATAGGGATCCTACTTACCATCAACAGGAACCCTATACAAGTCCCAGCTCCAGTCAGAAAATACTACATGAGAGCAAACTGCGCACGGTACGCGGGTCTCCTCGAGGCCTATCGCCCACCAAATCTAGAAGAGGCAATTCTCGAGGATATAGACGAGGCACTCGACGACCTCAACGAACATTTTATGAATGCAGATAGGGCTTGCATCCCCAAAACCCAGTATAAAACCATCTCCTCATACAGATGGACTGGGTACATGAAAGAACTCTACAGATAATTAAGAGTCATGTACGAGTTAAATATCAGAAATGCATCAGTTGACTCGCTACAACGAAGTAGAGAGATCAAGGAAGAGCTCAACCAGTTGATCCTCGAACAACAACAGAGACAATGGGACGATGCAATCGAGAGCCTCGATCAAGATACATCTCCGAAATACTTTTGGAAGAAAGTCAAAAGTCTCAGTGGATCATCTGGGAAAAAGAAGAAAATGGAAATCCAAAAAGAAGATGGATCCATTGAAACGGAAGAAAGGAACATCGAAGTAATACTCCGGCGTTATTGGGAAAAAGTCTTCGGCATATCAAAAGAATAAAACGAAGATTTTGATATAGAGTTCGAAAACAACATCGTAGACGAGCTTAACACAGAAATACACCGAACGCATCCTCATCACCAGGTGGATAGACTGCGTGACGGAGACCCCGAGATCACCGAAGAAGAGATCCTTGGCGCACTCCGCTCATTCCGACAAAAAGCCCCAGGTCAATCGGGGCTTACGAAGGTAAACTTCGAAAAGGCAGCAGCCAACACCATCGAAGGAATGAGACGTATTTTCAACGCATGTCTGAATACAGGGTACTTTCCAGATGCTTATTTGACGGCAAAGATGATCTTCTTGCCCAAGCTTCGAAAGGACCCAACGTTGAGAGAGAGCTACCACCCAATTTCACTCCTGGAATTTGGCGGGAAGCTCTTTGAGAAGATCCTCAACGAGAGACTGGTGTCTCACCTGGAAGAAAACTCCCTCTACAACCCATGTCAATTCGGGTTTAGAAAGAAGCGAAGTACGGAAATGGCAATCAATGTCATAACAGAAAAGCTTTCCCAAGCCAAACGGGACAGGAGTTATGTGGATATCGTTTGTCGGGATGTATCAAAGGCGTTTGATAAGGCGTGGCAGCGGGGCATGCAGTATAAGAGCCACACGGGATTAAATATACACCTGCTTCATTTTGCTGATCAAATTAGCAGCTATCGTCCATTCATTCTCCGGTCGGGGCTGAGAGGGGGCGCTTCATCCACCTAGCCTCTTGCCTCCCATTCTTTTCACCCCTTACCTCCTTTATCGCACTTTTTTCTATAATTTTTGTGCCTAGAATCCTGTGGCGGTGCATGCGCCTCTCCCCCCCCACGTTTGGGGTGGAGTCGGTCCAGTCGGCCCAATCCTGTCCTCTCCAGATAGGGCCCCCGAGTGAGGGACTAAGCGTTTGTATCCCGTTAAAATTAAAAATAAATAAACGGACTTACTGGTGGGGGCTGGAGCCAAAAAGGATCTGATAAGGTGGACTTGCAGGAGCGGATTCTTTGAGAGCCCTGTCTCAATTTTTAATCTGAGGTCTATGGGAGGCGGTGCCAGGCGACCTTCCCCAAGATTTCTTTCTGATTGGCACTGTTCCGTTTGAGACAGTGCCAGTGGTGGCCCGATTGAGCTCCCACTTCCGATTTGAGCGGAGAATCCGAAAATGGGGAGCATGGTGCCCCCATCCCGGGAGGTAGAGTCCTCTCTAAAGCTGGATCAGGGTTTGACGGGACCGAACCCCAAACCTGATCGCACTCGTAGGTTGGTCCCTGACCAGGGATAGTGCGTTGCCCCCGAAAGAAAATAGAAAGAAAAATGACTCTACTCTGTTCAGGGGGATAGGAGAGGGAGGGAAGGGGGGGGGGAAGGAGAACGGTTAGGTCTTTCTTCATCTCGGTGAAGGGCTAGGCCGAAGCCGGTCAGTCCGGCCGTGACGAATCCTCACGAATGGAGAAGGTTGAGCCGCGAATATCACCGGCGCTGATTTCTTTTTTTCTTTTTTTTTATGGCGCCCATCTGGCGACTCATACCGAAAACATAAGTCGCCGTAAACAATTAAAACCTATTACTAGGCTAAACTTTTTAAAAAGCAAAACAATGCAAAAAGTACACAGAAAGCAAAACAAAACAAAAGAGTACACAAAAAGCAGAACAAAACAAAAGAGTACACAAAGCAAAACAAAGCAAAAGAGTATATAAAGAGAAAAATGCAAAACAAAAGAGCACACAAAAGCAGAACAAAATAAAAGAGTACACAAAAGCACAACAAAACAAAAGAATACACAAAAGCAAAACAAAACAAAAGAGTACACAAAAGCAAAAAAAAACAAAAGAGTACACAAAAGCAAAACAAAGCAAAAGAGTATATAAAGAGAAAAACGAAACAAAAGAGTACACACAAGTAAAACTAAACAAAAGAGTACACAAAAGTAAAACTAAACAAAAGAGTACACAAGAGCAAAACAAAACAAAAGAGTATATAAAGAGAAAAACGAAACAAAAGAGTACACACAAGTAAAACTAAACAAAAGAGTACACAAAAGTAAAACTAAACAAAAGAGTACACAAGAGCAAAACAAAACAAAAGAGTACACAAAATGCAAAACAAAAGAGCACACAAAAGCAAAACAAAACAAAAGAGTACACAAAATCAAAACAAAACAAAAGAGTACACACAGCAAAACAAAACACAAGAGCACACATAAGCAAAAAACAAACAAAAGAGTACACAAAAAGCAAAACAAAACAAAAGAGTACACAAAAGCAAAAACAAACAAAAGAGTACACAAAAGCAAAACAAAGCAAAAGAGTATATAAAGAGAAAAACGAAACAAAAGAGTACACACAAGTAAAACTAAACAAAAGAGTACACAAAAGTAAAACTAAACAAAAGAGTACACAAGAGCAAAACAAAACAAAAGAGTACACAAAATGCAAAACAAAAGAGCACACAAAAGCAAAACAAAACAAAAGAGTACACAAAAACAAAACAAAACAAAAGAGTACACACAGCAAAACAAAACACAAGAGCACACATAAGCAAAAAACAAACAAAAGAGTACACAAAAAGCAAAACAAAACCAATGTTTACACAAATAGCATAGCAAAACAAAAGAGTTCACACAAACCAGAACAAAAATGAACAACAAACAAAATAACGAGTGTCTGTTGGGTCCATACGTCACCCACAGCGACACTGGTTAAATGGGTATTCTGGTACAAAATCAAAGGTCTATCATTTTCCAACGAGACCCACCTAGTTAATGTGCTTAATCCTGTCCACAGTACCAAACTGAGTGGTCTCCGACCACTCACTGGTACACCTGCGTGGATGACTTCTACATTTTACTTTGAACCTCATAAATTGTGTAGTATATGGCAGAAAACTGGTGGATTGTTCCATTGAAGATGTTACTAAAGAAATAGCCAATTAGGAAGGTCAGGATTGAAAGAGTAGCGAGGAAGTAGGGCAGGGTATCTTGACCCATCCTAATACTATTATTCACGTTTGACCTAGATAAGGTCCCTAAATTGGGCAATGTGGCTGGTATCGCGACCGCGTGATGGCAATCGTGCCATTACAACGGCAGTTTACAAAATAAATTCTTATCCACGTGTAAAGTCGGGTCAACACCAAAAGTGTCTAAACTGTTCTAAAGCCACGCATGATAAAACTGTGTCGTGCAAGGCCAATTATAGGAAGTTTAGCGGATTGTATTTTGCTTCCTAGATAAAACTTCGATTCAGATTTGTTTGAAAAAGAGTCCTTGGCGGTCTAGGTTTCAGAGTAATTTTCGTTTAGAAGTGCTTGGGAGATAGACTTATCGCGTTCTCTGCCACCAGGAATTTCCTACGCTTCTCAACTTAAGAAAGCACCTTCAACTCCTAGTAATTGAAAAGCTTTATGTGGGTTCTATTTCTTACGGACGTCAGGCCGGTTAGGTAAGCACCCTTAAAGGCGCACGCCCTTCTATAACCAGTATTTAAGGCCTCTCTTCCACCAACAAGGCCGCATCGATGAACACTGTTGCTAGTCTTGGGGGATGTAATTCCCGGGTAGGTGGGAGCGAACCACCCCCTGGGAAAAACTAAGTTTACTCCATAAAAGAAAGTAGAAGGAATGTAACAACATGGTAATCCCAGCTTAGATCGAGCACAGTGGCCCACATCCAAAGAAAAGACAAAGATCTTTATTGCAGACGAGAGATTTAGGTGTGTTGATGGAGCCGTTGAGTTATTCTTGGCGATCTTATTGCCACAGGCCTGGCTTTCGTTTATCAAATGTCAGGCCATTTTGCACTCTTCCTGCCCTCTTATGGCACTTTCGAGTGTAAAACCGGGATCGGAGAGATACGTTAGGCCTAAAACCGCTAAAGGTGTCGTCCGACAAATTGCACCTTATGTTAATTTCGTCGGACCAGGGCAAAATTCCGTTTCGTTATGAAACAAGCTTTGTCTACATTTTTCTGCCTGGATGCTGCTCAACCATTATCCAAAACAAATTCAGAGCACTGACGAGCGCCAACTAAATTTCACATCTAGAGGCAAAGAATCATTCTATGACCTATTTTCGCTGGGTAAGCTGAGTTCCCTTCGCGCCGCTTACGCGGATATCGACCCTGGTCCGGACAATATCCAGCGCGCCATGCTTCGTCACTTAGATGAGCGAGGCTTGGCTTTGCTTTTAATTTTGTTAAACAGGATCTGCTCATAGGAAATCTTCCAAGATACCTGACGAATGGCTACCTTGCTTGCTTTACGCAAGCCAAGGAGAGATCATCACTACTGGCTGGCTTCCGCCCAATTTCTCTAATTTCTTGCGTGTCTAAGTTGATAAATAAATTAGTATATGCTAGATCAACTTACTTCTTTGACACCTTAAGTCATTTTTCTTCTATACTTTGTGAGTTTTACAAGTTCTACTTCCCTCTAGATGCTTCGATTTGCCAGAAGAGTTCAATTTGCCATGCTATCCATAGGATGTAGCATTTCGCCAAAGTATTATTTCATCTGAAGAAAGCTAAGGATATCGCATAGCGATACATTGTCATGGAAACCTCTAGGAACTATTGCACGCCTTCCAATACTTCTGTTTAATTCATACTAGCCCGTTGCTTTCGAAAAAGGGTAGCAAAAACCATACTCAAGCCAGTAAGATAAAAGGATGACGGCACACAAGGAAATGATATGAGTATCACTCTCTTTTCCATGAACTACAATGGTTTTATCTCGCTGCTGCTAAATGATCTTCTCACTACGCTTCACATAAACTACTCTTCGATCTGTTTTACCCAACTGCTATAAATTACGTTTTTTTATATGTTAAAGCGCTCGGTTTTCGGTTTTCTTTGGCGCAAACGGATCGTGAACTTCTTTCACCATCACAGGTACCAGACTGATCCGCATCCCCTCCAAAGTCTTGAAAAGCGGCCGTTCAGGGACGCAAAACAATTGATCAGCCATATGCCCGCTCGATTGCTAGTCCAAAGGTACCCTCTTTGAATGGACCGTAAGGTCTCCTAGGATGCTTCCGTTCGTTGTTACTCGTTGTTGTTACTAAATTGAGCTTGTTTGGACGTAATGGACCCTTACAGATTCTCTGGTTTTGTAATCGACCGACAGCTTCCCTAGGAAGCGCATATTTGCAACTTTAGGGTCTCTTGTACCCGTATTATGGACAGTTTACGGAATGTTGTCTTCACCACGCAAGTCCTGCATGGGCTTACTTTTCTTCATTTCGACTTTTCCTTTTTGGGGTCAAAAGTTCCACCTCGAACATGAGATTTACTCTGCCGGTCCCGAGCGTCTAGTGCGGAATGTGCATTTGATCCTCCCACAACGCGTCTCATGTTTACTGGTGCCTACCTTATGTCCTCTATAGAGAACTTCTTATTCAACGTGTGAGTGTTTCGTCTCACATTACATCATATAAAATGCAGGATACGCTTATACGCTCCGTTCAGCCTCTTATCAATTGCTGGCGTCTGTTCTTATCTCGACGCTGCCTTTGTAACCGAGAAAAGCCAATCGTGCCCTACATCTTTCGGATTTAAGGGTAAGTAACTCCTGCTAGAGGTGGGTGTAATTATCGGCACTGGGACGCCAATGGTCTGCCAAGGACGCCACCCTAGAGGATATCAGCTTTTGACGAAGGCCACCCGGCCTCCGCTCACAATAATTCCACAGCATCGGGAGTATTACATTCATATTTCTTAAAGCATAATTCCTCTCGTAATACTGTAGATGTGCCAGTGCACTCAGATGGCTCCAAGTTTTAAAGGGGTGTTTTTTGCCACACGCACCCTTACCGCTGCTTGAAACAAGCTGGAGCATCTGATCTCATTGCCCGTCTTCATGGACGAGTTAGTTGCTTTATGTATACTGCTCGTTACGAGAGATTACGTGCTGTATCTGTTCAAGAGAACTTTTCTTCAGTCATAGCGACTCACAGAGGGTGTTAAGTGTTATTGAGTCATTTGAATCTTCACATACCCTGAGTTCCTAGTAATCGCAACTCTAGATGATGTCGTGTTTGTTTTCTTCTGGTTTCATGGTTATGTAGTGGCTACTGGGAATGAACGTGCTCATAAGGGACAGGCAGTGTTCAATGAATGAGCAACTGGACCAGCGTTTCGCTCCTTCCCACTTTGACCTCTTGGCAGGAATCGGATCAGGGCTCCGTACTACATGGCAAATAAGATGAGAGACGCGAACAGGAATTTAAAGATTCGGTCCATGCGCCTCCGATTTAGATAGACTCGCAGGATGCAACACTACCAAATAAACAATCTTATGAACATTTCTGCAAAAACTGTTTGGTATCCCAGACCTCTCGCCACATTTTGGTTGTATGACTTATTTTAGTGGAGCTTCGTCCGTGGTACCTGCTCTGATACCGTTTCGTGTGCTTGATGCAGACTGATATACACCGAATTGTGGCATGGTTGAATCTTTAGAGAAAGCGGTTGTCTTCCATACTATTTATATTTTTAAATTGTTGGTAGCTTGCGTAGATCGCTAATAGAAGCAGTTCTACCTTAAGACAACTAGGTGTATCTATTATCGTTATTTTTTTAATATAGTTTGTCGTTAGATAGTTTATCTTCTAATTTTTTATTTTGTTCCGTTATTTATTAATTTGCCCTTTTCGGCTGGCTTGCCATCATTGGCAGCCGTTAGATGAGAACATAAACTATCTAGTTAAGATTTTTTTAAGAGCTTGAGTTTAGTGTCATTTCAGATTGTTCAAATATTGTACGTAGCCAGATTCGAGAACCTTTGGTAGTCAATTCCGTAAATCTGTAGATTTTTAGTGGTTCTTCCCCGGATATTTCTTGTCCGCTGCCGTGGGCAGGGTCTCCTTTGTTCCAAGGAATCAGTGTTGTGTTTTGTGATGTATCATCATAGAGAAAATTTGCCAGAAAAATCACACTTTCGGCCCACTTTCATCGGGAGTGATTTGGATCATGCGGAAAATGCCCGCCCTCGATTTTTGTGGGCGCTTTATTATTAATATCTCTATTTAAAAAAAAAAGAAGAAAATGGTATATAGTGTATATCAAAGATATACACTATATAGCACTTGCACTAATTAAAGCGAGGGAAATCCCTTCATTTTGAAGGGATTTTGGGGGGGTAATACTTCAGTTTAGAGGCGCTAGTTATGGGCTACAATTCAGGCCTTATTACGTCATACGATAGCCTAATCTGGATTTGGCCAATCACGGCTTTTTATTTGTTTTTATTTTGTTTCTGGCCTTTATTCTTTATTATATAGTAAATGCCTGCACTTCTACTCAGTTATATTACTAATGCCTAAAAACACCATTAGTACTGTTTTTACTACAAAAAACACGGCGTAGGTTTTCTGAAGTTTTACCAAACACCCATTAATTGTATCCCAGAAATAGCATCTCCTATCGTGCGCCCCTAAACTGAAGAATTACGGGGGGGGGGTCTGAATTAAAATATGATATTGACATTTTATATTGATCAATATTGAAGAAAATATGATTGATTTAAATAGTATTCGGGGGCGGGGTTTATATGTCTGAAGGCAAGAAACACGGCATAAAAACAATAAACATTCAAGCGCCTAACGACGTCTGGCAATCGCCTTTGAACTCGTTCGAATCTAATGCTACGCTTTCGAATTTTAAATATACTGGATAATTTAAAAATAGCGGGGGGTGGGAGGGTTGGTTGGTACAACCCCCCACAATTAAAGGAGGGTAGGGGGGCAAAGCCACCCCATTTCGAATTCCCCTTCAAAATGATATACAGGGTGGTCAAATAATGGGACCCTAAATAATCCCTGTATCCTTTAAAATAAAAGTCCTTTTATAAAACCATCTTCATTATCCCAAATGAGATAGTTTCAAGTTTGTACAAGATTGGAAAAGTTTTAATAATTCAAGATAAGATAAGACACAAAACAAAAAAATAAGTGTTAGTCTAAAATAACTCTCCAAGATGAGTCCGAGGACTGTGGAATACCTGCGTTTCATAACTGAGTAATATCTTTTGAGCATGGAAGAAGTGTAGTTTCAGCTCAAATCTCTCATAACACTTTTTTTCCGGATGTCAGAATCACATTCTAAGAAAGCAATCCGCCGTCGTTGTGTCAGAAATTTTCCTTAACAAGCAGCTGGAAGATTGCGCACAGCGAGGATAGACGAGCTCATTAACATAACTCATCACATTGTACAGAATAACCCCCAAATAATCATCCGGCATGCTTCTCAGCTGTTAGGAGTTAGATATGGAACAACATACCGTATGTTCAAGCAGAATTTAATGTTTCTCCATATAAACTTCAAAGAGTACAACAACTAAACGATGGAAGTTTCACACGAAGACAATTCCTTCGATGAGTCCAACAGAAGGTAAAATGACACCACCGATTTTCTAGCAACTTTGTCTAAGAACATTTTTACTTGAATAAAACTGTAAACAAATAAAATTGTTGCATCTGGGCAACAGAAAATGCATTGAATTTTAACCAAATCCCGTTGACATTGTCAGAGCGCTGTTTGGTGTGGTCTTACTGCATTTCAGATTATAGGGCCGTATTTTTTCGAGGATTCCTTAGAAAACACGGTAACTGTCAATAGTGATCGCTATGAAAAAATGTTGAACAAGTTCGTTACCCCTAAATTAAAACTTCTTCGTCTAGAAAATCACTGGTTCCGACAAGATGGAGCAACCAGCCATAGCACTAGGAACTAAATGGCAGTTTTACGTCAAATGTTTACAGGAAAGTTAATCTCAAGATTCGGAGACTTTGAATGTCCCTCGAGGTCTCCGGATCTTTCTCCCTTGGATTATTATCTCTGGGGATATTTAAAGCGTAGTCTTCGAAAATAACCCAACGACCTTGCAAGAATTAAGGACCGCCATCACCAATGAGATACAGGTCATGCCACCACTCACCCTTCCAAAAGTGATGCAGAACTTTAAGCGAAAACACTGGAATGCTTGGCAACTAATGGAGCACATTTAAAAGGTGTGATTTTTAAAAAAATAAATATTTAAACACAAACTTGTAACTATCCTCTTTCAAATGATGAATATGGTTTTATTAAATGACTTTTACTTTAAGAGTTATTGGGGGATTTCTTTGGGGGTTCCATTTTTGTGGATCACCCAGAATAATTCAATATGATACGATTCCTATAACCTAACAAAAAAGAAACTTGGGGGCGAATTTTCCTCAGAAAAAAGTCTTTAAATTAAAAAATACTTGTTTCTAATCATATATATATATAATATGTGTGTATATATCTCTCAAAGTAGCGCGAGAGAATGATGAAAATGAATCCATTAAACCATATTGAAAGAGAAAACGGAATAATTTTTCCTGCCAGTAATATTTTTATTACCTTTTTTCGAAAAATTCCGTGCAGGGAAGCGATTCGAACCAGGCATATATATATGAATTAGCCTTTTCCGAAATTTACTCAAGCAGTTTTTTGCCTAGATTAATTCTAAGATTCTTCAGGCGTCAGAGAAAATAATAATAACTGAGGACAGTGAGATAGCACAATGTAAATAAATATTTGTAATCTATCTGTTCCTCTTAACATTTATTTATCGCTGGGGGTTTATCTAAAAAGGTGGATTAACGCAAAAGAAAAGATAAGAAGAGAAAGAGCTGCTATGGCCTCGTATGGTCGCGGAAAACTTTCAAATCACGTCCTAACCTCATAACTTGAATGGAATTTTAACCAGTTCCATTTTTCACTTCGAAATGCGTGTGCGAGCATTATGAGCAGGAGTCACTCATGGAAAAATAAGGTTTATTGTATGTGTGTGTCTGGTTCTCAGAGTGATTTAACTCTGTCTTTGAATTGTAGTTAGGGATAAGCAGTACTGCGATAAGATGAAGACACAGAATGAGGAAAAACTAAGAAATAGAAGATAAACCGTCGTTTTGCCAGTGAAAAACAACACATACAGGACGGGAATAATGGCGAGGCCTCCAGGATAGGCTAAGCGCATGGACTTCGAGGGGCGCGGAAGCAACAATTTGAGCGTCCTTCCCGAAACGGGGGGAATATGCTCGGGAAACGAGAAGATGGGCGGGGTTATGCGTTCTATTTGAGGGCAATAATCGACAAAGGTTATTGCATTGAAATTTATGCACATAAAAATAGTCTAGGGCAGCAGTTCTTAACCTGGGGGCCATGGCAAGCTGTTAGAAATTATACATTTCTATATAATGTTAAGAATCTGAATTTAAAAAAACAAACTTGCAATCACTCATTCCGTCATGGGAGAAGAAGATTTTATTTTCAACTGCTTACTTCGACAATAAAATTTTAACAGTTACATAATTAATGGCACAATTAAAGAAACGCATGACTAATGGTAAAATTAAACCTTTATAAATGGTTGATTCCCTCCTTGATGAATTTTGCATGATCCTAGAGGGAGTGGTCAAATGTTTCAATTCCGTGATAGCTTGAGATGTGAAGTTTCACCTTTTCAAGGCTCTTTCTAGGCACATGGATTTAGAGCATGGAGTTCTTCTCTTCTAATCCAAAGGTCGCTGGCTTTCAAAGGGCAATGTTGGTAATCGACTGTTTGAACTTCGAAGGGAGGTTAAATTGTTTCTGGAAATGCAAGGGAAAGATGCTTTCTTGAGTCAATTCAATGAAGTTTCGTGGGACCTATGTCTTTCATATACCTGGCAAATACATTTGAGCAGTTAAATCGGTTGAATCCCAGGCTACAGGGCTAGGGAAGAAATGTGTTTCACTTGATGGATTGTTTTCGTGCATTTCTTGCTAAGCTCCAAAATTAGCAAAGGAAGGTTGGTGCTGTCAATGTTGCTATGTATGAAGACCTTTCAACTGTTCTTGATGAAAATGTAGAAGATCGTCTGCTTGACCCATTACTTAAAACTGAAATTACTCACCATTTGAAATCCTTGGAAAGTGAACTTAAAATGGACTTCCCATAATTTGAAGAGGAAGAAGGGAAGTTCGTGAGGAATCCCTTCACTGGCACGATGGATATTACTACCATTCCCAATGATGTGCAAGACAAATTCCTTGATCTCAAAAATGATCCTCTTGCCAAAGATCTCTTTGAAAAACAATATCTGAATTTATTCTGGCGTTTATTGTATCAGTCATACCCAAAGGTTAGTGAGATTGCACATCGACTACTCTAACCTTTTTTAACTACCTATTTATGTGAGTCTGGTTTCTCCAACCTTCTACAAATCAAAAATATGAGCCGGAACCGACTGAATGTGGACCCCGCCCCACATGAGCTGTGAATCGTCAGTGACACAACCTCGGATTCGTCAACTGCCTGAAAATAAACAATGTCACGCTTCTCATTGAGATGTGATACAATTTTTGTGCCGTCAAATACAAATACTTTCGATTTTTATATGCAAAAATACAATTACGGATACAAATACTTTTGATTTTGATATAAAAAAAATACATCAATTGAACTTTTAAAAAGTATATCACCAAAATTTATCAAAATATAGGATAATTATGATTATCAACTTTGTAATAAACAATAAAGCAAATGTGTTCTCTTCATATACATTTTTGGGTGGGGTGGTTTTGGGAGAAAAATGAAGGGTAGCCAAAAGGATGTTGAAACTTCATGAAGAGGGGAATGGAGTGAAAAAGGTTGACAACCACTAGTCTAGAGCCTACTAATAAGGACGTAATGGGTGGAACAACCATCCCCCCGCAACATCATATACAATAACACACTCCCATTAAATAAAAAAAAACATGCAATGCTCAGTGTAAACAGTGGATGCAAGACACTAAGAAGCACAACAAAGCGACACAAAGGTTAACAAACACTTCGAGCACTCACGAGAGCTACATTTGAGCAATCCAGTAGATCCATCACCCATACATACAAGCAGGGCCAGATTAAGCTAATGTGGGGTATGCAGCATATGTTATAAAAGGGAAGGGCTCTGAAAATGCACATAAATATTAAATCATAAATTAGCCAATTTCTCCACACTACGTGAAACTCACCCCACCCCACCCTTGCCACTACATCCAAGACACTTTCCATCCTCCAGGAAACGCGAGTGAACCTCCAAGAATACATTGACACTAAAAGGAATCTCACCCCCTCGTAACTGGGGCTCAACTGGCTACAAAACAATCTACACATACATTAACACACATCACCCAATCTCTTTGTACAAACCACCTCTTCAACACCATTCCACCAGATAACGATCTAGAAGTAACACTCCTATCACATCACTTCCGGGTAGTTCTGGCAAGGCCCTGGTGCGGTTCATCCGCAAAGCTAAACACAAAAATACCTCAATGGCCTGAAAGAGGCAGAAATCTGGTAGCGTTGCCACCAGGAACCAGGTACAGATCAACAAATAATCGCATGCATTCCCGCCACAGGTACAACTGAGACAAAACTTTCAGTTACACGGAGTGGTGGGTTGCTGAGAGAACTCTGTTCGCTCGTCGGAGTTGGTCGAGGCTGTCGACCTAAGGGCTGGACCCTAACTCGTGGTAAGATAAGTATGTTCTGGGTGTTACCCTGGGTGTTGGAGGGATTAAAACATACTTGAACATCTTTAGATAAAAGGATAATAATATATGAATAAAATTAATCAAATTGATAACTATCAGAAGTAGTTCCACATCACACATCCATTTCGCATAAGGACGTGGATGCTTTGGCTTCATATGATTGTAGACCAAAAATATTACCTCAAAAATCGTAAAAGTGCTTACACACATGTAAACACATTCTACATCAGGTGGTCATGACCATTACTGGCACCAATTGGCCCCTATTTTTTCTTTAATTTGGCTTAGATTAAAATCTACACTGTAACATGACCTAACATAACCTAACCTAACCTAATCCAATCTAATCGTTGCCATAGGGCTGATACCAAACCTGGAATCATTATTTTTTTAAGGATAGGAGAGTTAAAATTAAACTAGGTATGTAACAATTTTTTATCCTGGTTAGTGTTATTACCTAATCGCTTATGTTTTAAAAGGTGTCCTACCATGGTTTCTCTTTCCAACTAAGCTTCTTGGGGGAATTCTGTGTAGTTAAGATCCCCTTTATCTAAGGTCCGATAAAGACATCGACTTTACCCTTTGCCTAGGACAGCTTAAAGTAGAAGTCTTGAACATACTTTGAAAAGTGCAAACTCCTTCACAACAGCTGTGACAAATTATTTCATAAGGCGAAATTTTATGTGCAGTGGAAGGAATAACACCTTCTGTTGATTCACCAGTAACTTGCCCTTGACGTTGTTCCTCCTCACAGAGAACTCAGTCTGATGTGGTTAGTACCTCCAGTGGTAGTGCGCGACGGTGTCCAGTGGTTCCAAAAGCAAAGGCAGGATGAAAAATCCGTAAGGCCGATAACCTCCCAGCCATACTTAGTATATTTCAAGGTGTCTCCAAGGTCTTGAAATTGTTGGATTCACCGAGGCAACTAAGGAAAGAAACCGATACTTTCTTCTCATCTGGATAGCACGGCTTTAAGGTTCCTGGACGAGCTGCCAATCAGCAGGCGCCAATCATTCGAGTTACAGGTGATTCTGATTACCTCGAACAAACTGGTCATATTATGGCATAATCAGAGCCCATTTTGATGAATGAAAATGCAGAAAAATGCTAAGTGACGTGATCTCTGATCTGCAACGTTAACACGTTCATCTAACAAGTTATAATGCTTGAGCCTAGACGCCAAATGTTCCGCGTTGGGCTTTATGAGACCAAAATCTCTGATCAAGTCATTGGAGCTTTTTGGTTAGGAGTAGCATACGTTTCTCTCCTCAGATGAACTTCTGAAGTTGTAATCTAGATCTGTAAAATCTTCTTCCTCTTCTGACTTGCTCATCTCTTAGGAAGAGGACTGATCTCTCTCCTGTAGAGTATAAATGGGGAGCTCAGGGCATTGCATCACCGGGGCTAAAAATGATCTAGGGTTTGGATACATCTTAGCAGATATATCATTCCAAGCCCGACTTTAGAAGGGTCCGCCAAACAGAACTAACAATTGCTTGAGTGACCAGTGAGTTCCCGCCAAATAGAACTAGTAATTGCTTGAGTGACCAGTGAGTTTCCACCAAACAGAACTAGCAATTGCTTGAGTTACCAGTGAGTTGCCGCCAAACAGAACTAGCAATTGCTTGAGTGACCATTGAGTTCCTGCCAAACAGAACTAGCAATTGATGAGTAACCAGTGATTGCCGCCAAACAGAACTAGCAATTGCTCGAGTGACCAGTGAGTTCCCGCCAAACAGAACCTGCGATTTCTTGAGTGACCAGTGAGTTCCCGCCAAACAGAACTAGCAATTGCTTGAGTGAACAGTGAGTTCCCACCAAACAGAACTAACATTTGCTTGAGTGACCAGTGAGTTCACGCCAAACAGAACTAGTAATTGCTTGAGTGACCAGTGAGTTCCCGCCAAACTCTTGGGATAGCAAACATCATGGCTTTTTCCGCTCTGTATGATCTTGCAAACGAACAAAATAAAATTATTATGAAAAAATAAATTAATCGTGGTGGCCAATTGACCTCGCTGTTTCGATAGATGATGCGACCTGGGAACTTCTCATTCAATAAAGC
This sequence comes from Ceratothoa steindachneri, assembly GCA_963969495.1. Taxonomy (NCBI): domain Eukaryota; kingdom Metazoa; phylum Arthropoda; class Malacostraca; order Isopoda; family Cymothoidae; genus Ceratothoa; species Ceratothoa steindachneri. The sequence continues at coordinate 161,280,434 of OZ018327.1, forward strand.
CATTGTTGCATTGGCTGTGTGGCATGTGGCGCCGTCCTGTTTAAACCACAAATCTTCGACATCCATAGAATTAAATTCAGGCCATAAAAAGTTGGTTATCATGGCATGGTATTGCTCGCCTGTCACCGTAACAGAATTCCCGGCATCATTTTCGAAGAAATACGGCCCAATGATTCCGCTAGCAAAAAATACACACCAAACAGTGACCTTTTGTGGATGCAGTCGCTTTTCAGCAATCTTCCTTGGATTTTCATCAGCCCAAATGCGACAATTGTGCTTATTAACGAATCCACCAAGATGAAAATGGGCTTCATCACTAAAGATGATTTTTTGCGATAAAATCATCATCGGCTTTTCTTTGCTCGTGCACCCAATTGACGAATGTACGGCGCTTCAAATGGTCAGCAGTCTTCAGTTCTTGTGTCAATTGAATTTTGTAAGCGTGTAGAGACGAATCTTTTGTCAAAATTCGATGTAACGTTGTTATGGAGAGGTTCACTTCCTGAGCGCGATGACGAATAGAGGTGTCTGGATCTTTGGCCACATTCTCGCGCACTGCAGCAATGTTTTCAGCTGAACGGCGTAAACGAGCACGCAATGGCGTTTTCATATCTGTTTGGATTTACGAACAATTTTCCCAATTGCACTCTCGGTTGGTCGATTATGTTAACCAAAAAAATCGCGAAGTGCCCGAAATGCGTTTCTGTTTGAAGGTCCATTTTCGTAATAGGCTTCGATTACTTTAACACGTTGTTCGATTTTTAATCTGAAAGAAAAAGAAAAAAATCATTAGACGCTTAAACTTAACTCACATTTAAATTCCGTCCAAGTTATTGGAACACCCTTTATTAAACATTACGAAATTTTATAAATAAAACTTTAAATTAAATATATGTATATTAAAAAGACATTTGCATACATTTTTAATTTTAGAAGTTTAAACCAGTAAACATTCATAAAGTTGAATTCAAAATTACATTTTTAATCAATTTTGGTGGTTTTGTTTATACATGCATACAGGAGTTGGACAAAATAATACTAAGACTTGACATCATCATCATCATCACTAATTCTATAACTTAAGAAGGGGATTTTTTTGAGTATTGGCATAATAATTTCATCTTAGTTTGGTTATGAATTAGTTTTTTTTTATCAAATTTATTTCTAATAATTCTTTTATAATATCGAAATGGTGAAGTTCAGAAATAAATATAAGTATCGAAATTTTGTAAATTTTTTTCAAAACCCAAAGAATTACAAATGGTGAAGTTCAGAAAATCTATTTTTATATATCTTCTTCTTCTATAACTATATTTTAGCCACGTGATATTTTGAAAGGGGCGAAATTTAGTTTAGAGTTCCTTTTTAAAATTATTATAATTGGCGAAGTTCAGAAAATTATAAAAATTTAACCATGGCTGCTTTTTTTTAGATTTTGAATTTTAATCTGTAGCGAAGTGCAACTCCCCGTAGGGAGGAGTGGCGAAGCCATTGCCTGGTACACACTATATTTGGCCATCAATAAAATGTTGAACAGCCATTTTCCTTTAGTACAGCTACAATCCTTCCTCTTTCCTCTGTAACAGAGGAACGAGTGGGTGCCTCGGGCTGTGAAGACGGTTAGGGAAATGATAGCGGTGATATGATTTGGCATTTACATGATTTCTGCTTGTAGAGCTACCTACCCCCGTGGGAGGGAGTATAAGTGTATTCGCCCAATGGGCAGCCAGCAAATGACGCCGCTTGAAGTTGTTTGCCCGCGCTTCCTGGGACTGAACCTCCGCCTCGACGTCAAAAATCTAACCGAGCGAAACCCGTAGTCCAAGGGGTGGGAAAATTCACAGGGGACGAAGGAAACTTCCCCCGCAATGGCAACGAGGGGTCCCCACCCCAACCCCCGCCAAGTTCGTGAGAGGACGTGTTAAGAAAGCGGTGAAGTTAGAAGAAGTGAAATTAAGTGTCGCAAATTCTCCTTCAGGCATTGGATGCCGTGGGGGCAAACTTCGGGTGTTTACGCAAGAAAGGCCTACAACAGTCCAGATGTCATCTGCAGCATAGTTTCCCTTGATATACCTGGCATTCCCTTCTGGCTATGTAGAAGAAGAGATAAGGGAAATAATGGGGGAAAGCAGTAGACGAAGAAAAGTGTGAGAAGAATGGGGGTATGTTGAAAACTAACACCCCAACCGGAACCCAGAGGGGCTGACCCCTCCTCCCTTTCTGTTTACGACTAGCCTCCAGAATGAGCCACTGACCAAAAGAGATAGATGAGAAAAGGCTTGGGAAGAAAGTGACGAGCAAACGGTGAGATAGAAATGGGTAAAAGGAATAAAGCCCAGGTAGTTTCAATCTATTATGAGAATGCCGATGCCACAGGTGTGTCGAGAGAGTGCCACTGATCTTGGTACCAGGGATATGTCTCCAATTGGCACACCCGTGCGTGGGAGTGAGGATGGGTTCCAGAGTTCAAACTTTTACAATCTGACTTCTTTACTCCAATCCAGAGAAAGCACCATTTAGACATCAAATTAACCCTATGGAACGCAACCATTTTCAGGCAATTCCAATTCAGTCAATTCTAATTCCAATTCAGTCAACTAAATTCCAATTCAGTCAAGTTCAATTTCAATTCCGTCAACTTAATTTCAATTCCAATTCTAATTCAATCAATTCTAAATCAATCAATTCAAATTGAATCAATTCCAATTCAATCAATTCCAATTCAATCAATTCAATTCACTCAATTCAAATTCAATCAAATCCAATTCCATTTCAGTCAATTCCTATTTTCGACCAGAAAATATTCTTTAGCGTTATCAGTTTTTATCAACACAGGTAGTAATCGCAGACCTTTAGAAACACTATAAAAATAGATGTGAACAAATAGGCTTTGAAATTCAGAGTTAAATAAATCGTCCGTCCTTTATATAAAGCATTGGTCAGACCGCACTTAGAGGACGCAGTTCAATTTTGGACCCCTACTTGCGTAAGGATATACAAACTTTGGAGAGAATTCAGCGTAAGAGCCACACAAATGATTCCAGAGCTTAGACATAGAATTTTTATGAAGAGAGATTACAAATCCTAAAATTGTTATCCATAGAAAATAGACGAGTTCGTGAAGAACAGATCGTAGTTTTCACAATTATTATTAATGCTGGTGCAGATGTTGAGTTTGAATAACTTTTTGAGTATGACAATCGAGCAAACCCGCAAAATAGTGGATTTAAATTTATAAATAGGTGATCCGGCACAGTAATTACGCAAAATATTTTTACATATAAAATTACCAAGATATGGAACAGTTTACCGACTCAATTGGTGCAAATTTCCCATCATAATATATAAGTATCAAGTTGCAACGAAAGAAATGTCCGATTTTCTAGAATAATTAGACAGTATTTATTAAAGTAGTGTCTCTTTTTATCGTTTAGGAATTATACAAGAGTAATTTATACTTTTTTCTTTCGGAGTAAAAAATATTGTTCATAATGTTCTTCAGGATTCACTACTATTTTCGTCTCATCTAAAGATCACATTATACACGTTTTCCTCTATGAGTTTCATAAAAGTGTCAATTCAAGTACAGCGGCAAACTCTATTAAGAGCACTTCTGGGGATGATGCAGTTAATGAGAGAAGTTGCAAGAGGTGGTTTTTCCGTCTCCGAAGTTCGGAATTTCAGTCTAAAAGACGGACCAGAATAAGGTCGTCCAAAAGAACTTGACTCTGAAGAGTAGGATGCTGTTATCACAGCAAATCTAGCTACAACTTCAAAGGAATCGCAGAACAATCTAATCAACTGTCCCGCACGAACTGTCTACAGCTAATATGCAACAACGGGTTGCTTGCTGTTAGTCATTGCTTTCACGACACCTTCAGGCACCAGTTTTGGTCTTGTTACTGGTGAGGAAAAGTGGATCCTTGATCATAATGTTAAAAGCCGCCGTTCATGGATCAGTCAAGGAAGCAGAACTTCTCAACAACCGAGAGGAAAACTTCATCCCCAAAAGATAATGATGAGTGTATGGCGGGATATTAAAGGAATCTTTCATTACGAACTGTTAGACAAAAATCAAACAAGCAATGATAATCTCTACTGCAATCAAATTCGTCGCTTGAAGGCAACTTCGGACTAAGGTGACCTACTTAGTCAACAGAAGGGATATCGTTAGTTAGTTAGTCAACGCTAATCCTTCCATGATACTGGAAGGATCACAGACCGGATAATTAAATCAATATAAGGTCAGTATGACAATTGCTGGTCGGCCCGAGGGCCCCAGGGACCGATCCTCTTTTGAGGAGAGATGCCAGAAAGTATTATGTTTTTGACACCAAACAGCGTTCGGGTGGAAGCCTTCGTCACCTCGGGGGAGAGGGATCTGTTCCGCGTCAGAGGTACGTGGATATAGATATCCATAGGCAGGATTCTTTGGAACAGAGAGTGCGTGTGTGTTGTGCTATGAAGGCGGGAGAGGAAAGAAAGTAGTGTTGCGATTGGTTATGTGTGAGGTGTAAGATCCTTCCCACCCGAAAACGGGGCGAGCACAGCGTGTCCACCAATCGATAGCCAGATCTTCTATCAGGATAATACCCGTCCTCACACACCTAGAATGCCTAAAGATCTTTTGGAGGAGTTCAGTTAAGAACTATCGCTTTATTATCCATATTCTTCTGACCTTGCTCCTTCCGATTATCACTTGGTTAGAGGATTATACAACCATTTGGGTGGTCTTTGGTTGACATCAAGAGAAGAGTTTGAAAATAAGTTGGATTTATATTTTGCATCAAAACAAAAGAATTGTACAAGCGTGGAATTTATGAAGCAATGGAGCTTATTTTTATGATTAAATATTTTCAGACCATAATTTTTTCATTTTTAATATACAGGGTGTCCATAAAGTCTCTTTAAAATTTAAAAAAAATATTACAAAGGCAATTGATAAGATATCTTAATCAGACTTGTTCTATTGTACTCAGTGGATATCAAATTTTCTTTTACATCATTTAATACACTTTGAAAACCACTGAGTGCAAAAGAATAAGTCTGATTAAGATATCTTATTAATTGTCTTAATAATAATATTTTTAAATTGCAAAGAGACTTTATGGACACCCTGTATATCCTAAAACCAGCCATTAATTTCATTCTAACCTGATACTATTTTAATATATTGATTTAGATTAAATGAGTTTCATCTGAAATCATATAATTTCTTGGGCTAGCCATGAAGTGGACCACTTGATCTTTGCTTTTCCCTAATTCTTTAATTTTGTAACACAGAAACGAGAATAATACCTTCTAATTTATAAATACCTATAAAGTATACATTCCAATTTACCATAGTAAACAAAATTAGTTAATGTAATGATCATGTGAGAATTCTAGTAGAATAGTACAACATACATTCAACACTATTTACTAATGTTCAAATCTGGTAAACAACATTCGGACGAAGTAATACAACACAAAGATTAGTAATACTAAGAATAGTATTTATGAGAAAAAAGAAAATGAGATGGGATGCATTAACAAAGAAAGAATCGGAAATACTAAACTCAACATGTTATTTTAAAATGACTCTGAGGAGATTATAAAACAGATAATACAAATTTAGTGGAATAATAATTTAAAACAACAATCGATAAAACAAATGAAACAACCCTTCAAAATTGCCAAGCATCAAATGATAACACTAGAGGATAAATAACATAATAACTATCAGAAAGTAATGAGAATAATGGCCACCTTACACCAAGATAACGACTAATCAATAAATAGAAAAGAATTCCTCTACTTAAAAGGTTTGAAAACTTTGCACGGACCTACAAGCATGAAAAATGGTAAAGTACGCGATAAATATGAAAGGACCTAGTGGCATTTAAAAATTAAGGTAGCAAGGAAGAATAAAAAATTGCAGGTCCATCAGTTTCATATCAGCCACATATACTAACAAGTATGTCAAAAATAATAAACCGAAACATATATCACAAACCTCTGAGCGCAATGCCATCGAACAAGCATGATTTAGAAATATTCTATTATACAGAGTGTCCATAAAGTCTGGAAACATTGGAAAATATCACAATAGTCCCTTCGCTTACCAGGCCTTGCTCCCCTTGGCTTTATTTTCTGCGCTATGTTAAAGGAGAAGGTGTAAGTAACTCATTGGTCTCCACGTACACAAGACCTTAATACACCAACCAACTTGATTTTTTTTTCTCGGCTGAAAATGCTAAAGGAAAAAAAGGCCCAATAAAAATTAAGATACGAGACAGCTGAAGAAAACAGCGTATCATAAATGAATATGCTCAAATTGACAGAAAATTGGTGTTAATCCATCGGATTTGTCGAATAAATCTCGCAAAGTGCATCGAAGTTTGCATCCCAAATAGTGAAAATATCATTGAAGATGTTATTTCTTTTAATATTTCAATTAAATAAAATGTAGTTTAAATAAAATAAAATTTCTCCACACTTTACAGACACCCTGCTCATCAATTATTAAAATGAACTTGTGAATACTAATTACCTCTCTACACGACATTCGTAAATTTCTTTAATAGTGCCCTATTCAGCTTTAAGAGTTTTGCGGAAACGAGGAATTACACAGCTCTCAATTAGCCTAATCTCTTACACATACTGTAGAGGCAATCAACACTGTCACTTAGGTTTTGTTAACTTCCTTTTTATTTTGCAATCCTAAAAAGGAATTGGCGTTTATTAACCTGATGGTTGTTTTCATAGTCTAAAAATGCTAAAAAGAGTTGTTTGGTATTCTTTACTTTATCCAATATGTTTTATGAGTGTTGGAAAACCTTCAGATGGTCGTATGAGCCTCGCCAGAGAAGGTATGATCAAATTATCTTTCTAACACCAGCAAAAATGGAGTGTATCAATCGATTATTGTATAGTATAACTCCTGCTCTCATATAAAAATGGAAATCTTTCTAATTATTTCCATCAGGGGCTTCGCTAAATACTTTTTGTAACAGCTGGGTAAAATTCGAAGTAATCTAGACAAGTGGTACGGTTAGTATAGAGAAAAACTAAAAATTCACGTTTTGGTTGGTGATGGAAGTCGAATGTGTCTCTTATTGAGTTGATTAGAGGTTAACTAAACTTATATTGACATACTCTGCTAAATATAAAATCAAGGAATAATGTCTCTTAGACCGCCCTCAAGCAAGAAAAAAATACTAGTAAAAAAATGAATATGAAAAGGATATCCCATTTTCCCCAAACCCAGGAAGTCTTCAGGAGTTTAGTGTAGGAAGAAAATGGAATGTGAATTAATGCTAGATACCTATGCTAACATTCCCTTGCTGACAAGATTGTAATTTTTTACTCAAAATGATACTACCTACAGTCACTAACATAATAATTGATTAGTGTGTCTCAGAAGGGAACTGAAAATAAACTTTAGAGACGAAAATAATGAATCATTTTGTCCGACGATGCAGCAATTTGACCTCTTAACCCTGGAACACTAACCATCATTTCACTACACACCACTACTAACCATGGGTATATCATACCCGATTTGAAAAAAAAATTAAATGTAAAGCTTTAATGGAATAGATTTACATGAAGGCACTTCAAACTTTGAACTTTGACTTAACATTAAAAAAAACTGACAATGACGTCGTTGCTCTGGGTACCTCCTACCCATGTTTAGCGTTCTAGGGTAAAGCTTTTGGGCAGGTACAAGATATAGTCATTTAGGAAAGCTTGCAACTCCTGATTGTAGCAGGGAAAAGGAAATCAAGAGATTAACAAATTTCAAACTACAGCTGTTTGAGGGCTGTAAAACTAAAGAATACAGGTCATTCGAGGCAAGTCACCCATGTAATCGAATGTGGAACAGACTTGAGGAGAGGAAGGTTTTATACCGAAAGGAAAGATAAAGTAAATATATATAGGGTGAGAGGATGGTAGATAGAGAAAGAGGATGAGAAAGAGAAAGTTTACACCACTAACACTTGACAGAGAATGAGTTTTGAGCTCTTGAATGGGGTTAAGCCCTGGCCATGGGAGGCTTAGCTTACAATCGAGTCTTGCGTCCAACCATTGTTGTTACAACGGTTATTGCCTTTTTTTATAATTGAATGACAGACGGCTAACGTTAAATGTCATCTAAGCAAACAGAATCTTTGTTAGATACAACTGTCTTTGCTTTATTTATTATGGGATGCCGGACAACAAACGTTAAAGGTCATCTAGCCAAACAGAACTTTTGTTAGATGCAGGTTACTACGAAAAAAAGGAAAGCGCGTATAATTTTGTGCACGAGTGGCAACTCACATGTCCTACGAAAGAATAAATACTATAAAATGGTTTTTGACCACTGATTTTCAAGTACTTCCTCTAAAATAAAAAACATTAAAGAGTAAAAAATGGTGTGGTTTATTATGTTTTTAGTGGTAATTCTATGGGAAAGTGGAAAGCAGGAAAGAGACTACAATGGTACAGGTATTATACTTATATGAATCAGTAACCAGTCAGATGTTGCAAAGGAGGCTGTAGGGCGAGAAAATATCATTGTAAACATTTATTAAATGGGAGTATTTTATCACCACAGGGGTTCTTTATCACCATGGTGGTTCTTTAATAGAGACGTAAAAATTAGTTTTTCGGTGAAGATGGATTTTTTGTGCGTGCAATAAACTTTATGTAGGGTGGTAAAAGCAGGTTAAAAAAGCTTTGTAGAATTTAGTAAGAAATTAGCTAAATAAACTTCCTAGAACTTGGTAAGAAATGAGCTAAATAAGCTTGCTAGAATTTGGTAAGAAATGAGCTAAATAAGCTTGCTAGAATTTGGTAAGAAATGAGCTAAATAAGCTTGCTGGGATTTGGTAAGAAATGAGCTAAATAAGCTTGCTAGAATTTGGTAAGAAATGAGCTAAATAAGCTTGCTGGGATTTGGTAAGAAATGAGCTAAATAAGCTTGCTAGAATTTGGTAAGAAATGAGCTAAATAAGCTTGCTGGGATTTGGTAAGAAATGAGCTAAATAAGCTTGCTAGAATTTGGTAAGAAATGAGCTAAATAAGCTTGCTAGAATTTGGTAAGAAATGAGCTAAATAAGCTTGCTGGGATTTGGTAAGAAATGAGCTAAATAAGCTTGCTAGAATTTGGTAAGAAATGAGCTAAATAAGCTTGCTAGAATTTGGTAAGAAATGAGCTAAATAAGCTTGCTAGAATTTGGTAAGAAATGAGCTAAATAAGCTTGCTGGGATTTGGTAAGAAATGAGCTAAATAAGCTTGCTAGAATTTGGTAAGAAATGAGCTAAATAAGCTTGCTAGAATTTGGTAAGAAATGAGCTAAATAAGCTTGCTAGAATTTGGTAAGAAATGAGCTAAATAAGCTTGCTGGGATTTGGTAAGAAATGAGCTAAATAAGCTTGCTAGAATTTGGTAAGAAATGAGCTAAATAAGCTTGCTAGAATTTGGTAAGAAATGAGCTAAATAAGCTTGCTAGAATTTGGTAAGAAATGAGCTAAATAAGCTTGCTGGGATTTGGTAAGAAATGAGCTAAATAAGCTTGCTAGAATTTGGTAAGAAATGAGCTAAATAAGCTTGCTAGAATTTGGTAAGAAATGAGCTAAATAAGCTTGCTAGAATTTGGTAAGAAATGAGCTAAATAAGCTTGCTAGAATTTGGTAAGAAATGAGCTAAATAAGCTTGCTGGGATTTGGTAAGAAATGAGCTAAATAAGCTTGCTAGAATTTGGTAAGAAATGAGCTAAATAAGCTTGCTAGAATTTGGTAAGAAATGAGCTAAATAAGCTTGCTGGGATTTGGTAAGAAATGAGCTAAATAAGCTTGCTAGAATTTGGTAAGAAATGAGCTAAATAAGCTTGCTAGAATTTGGTAAGAAATGAGCTAAATAAGCTTGCTAGAATTTGGTAAGAAATGAGCTAAATAAGCTTGCTGGGATTTGGTAAGAAATGAGCTAAATAAGGTTGCTAGAATTTGGTAAGAAATGAGCTAAATAAGCTTGCTAGAATTTGGTAAGAAATGAGCTAAATAAGCTTGCTAGAATTTGGTAAGAAATGAGCTAAATAAGCTTGCTAGAATTTGGTAAGAAATGAGCTAAATAAGCTTGCTAGAATTTGGTAAGAAATGAGCTAAATAAGCTTGCTAGAATTTGGTAAGAAATGAGCTAAATAAGCTTGCTAGAATTTGGTAAGAAATGAGCTAAATAAGCTTGCTAGGAATTTGGTAAGAAATGAGCTAAATAAGCTTGCTGGGATTTGGTAAGAAATGAGCTAAATAAGCTTGCTAGAATTTGGTAAGAAATGAGCTAAATAAGCTTGCTAGAATTTGGTAAGAAATGAGCTAAATAAGCTTGCTAGAATTTGGTAAGAAATGAGCTAAATAAGCTTGCTGGGATTTGGTAAGAAATGAGCTAAATAAGCTTGCTAGAATTCGGTAAGAAATGAGCTAAATAAGCTTGCTAGAATTTGGTAAGAAATGAGCTAAATAAGCTTGCTAGAATTTGGTAAGAAATGAGCTAAATAAGCTTGCTGGGATTTGGTAAGAAATGAGCTAAATAAGCTTGCTAGAATTTGGTAAGAAATAAGCTAAATAAGCTTGCTAGAATTTGGTAAGAAATGAGCTAAATAAGCTTGCTAGAATTTGGTAAGAAATGAGCTAAATAAGCTTGCTAGAATTTGGTAAAAAATGAGCTAAATAAGCTTGCTAGAATTTGGTAAGAAATGAGCTAAATAAGCTTGCTAGAATTTGGTAAGAAATGAGCTAAATAAGCTTGCTAGAATTTGGTAAGAAATGAGCTAAATAAGCTTGCTAGAATTTGGTAAGAAATGAGCAAAATAAGCTTGCTAGAATTTGGTAAGAAATGAGCTAAATAAGCTTGCTAGAATTTGGTAAGAAATGAGCTAAATAAGCTTGCTAGAATTTGGTAAGAAATGAGCTAAATAAGCTTGCTAGAATTTGGTAAGAAATGAGCTAAATAAGCTTGCTGGGATTTGGTAAGAAATGAGCTAAATAAGCTTGCTAGAATTCGGTAAGAAATGAGCTAAATAAGCTTGCTAGAATTTGGTAAGAAATGAGCTAAATAAGCTTGCTAGAATTTGGTAAGAAATGAGCTAAATAAGCTTGCTGGGATTTGGTAAGAAATGAGCTAAATAAGCTTGCTAGAATTTGGTAAGAAATAAGCTAAATAAGCTTGCTAGAATTTGGTAAGAAATGAGCTAAATAAGCTTGCTAGAATTTGGTAAGAAATGAGCTAAATAAGCTTGCTAGAATTTGGTAAAAAATGAGCTAAATAAGCTTGCTAGAATTTGGTAAGAAATGAGCTAAATAAGCTTGCTAGAATTTGGTAAGAAATGAGCTAAATAAGCTTGCTAGAATTTGGTAAGAAATGAGCTAAATAAGCTTGCTAGAATTTGGTAAGAAATGAGCTAAATAAGCTTGCTAGAATTTGGTAAGAAATGAGCTAAATAAGCTTGCTAGAATTTGGTAAGAAATGAGCTAAATAAGCTTGCTAGAATTTGGTAAGAAATAAGCTAAATAAGCTTGCTAGAATTTGGTAAGAAATGAGCTAAATAAGCTTGCTAGAATTTGGTAAGAAATGAGCTAAATAAGCTTGCTAGAATTTGGTAAGAAATGAGCTAAATAAGCTTGCTGGGATTTGGTAAGAAATGAGCTAAATAAGCTTGCTAGAATTTGGTAAGAAATGAGCTAAATAAGCTTGCTAGAATTTGGTAAGAAATGAGCTAAATAAGCTTGCTAGAATTTGGTAAGAAATAAGCTAAATAAGCTTGCTAGAATTTGGTAAGAAATGAGCTAAATAAGCTTGCTAGAATTTGGTAAGAAATGAGCTAAATAAGCTTGCTAGAATTTGGTAAGAAATGAGCTAAATAAGCTTGCTAGAATTTGGTAAGAAATGAGCTAAATAAGCTTGCTAGAATTTGGTAGGAAATGAGCTAAATAAGCTTGCTGGGATTTGGTAAGAAATGAGCTAAATAAGCTTGCTAGAATTTGGTAAGAAATGAGCTAAATAAGCTTGCTAGAATTTGGTAAGAAATGAGCTAAATAAGCTTGCTGGGATTTGGTAAGAAATGAGCTAAATAAGCTTGCTAGAATTTGGTAAGAAATGAGCTAAATAAGCTTGCTGGGATTTGGTAAGAAATGAGCTAAATAAGCTTGCTAGAATTTGGTAAGAAATGAGCTAAATAAGCTTGCTAGAATTTGGTAAGAAATGAGCTAAATAAGCTTGCTAGAATTTGGTAAGAAATGAGCTAAATAAGCTTGCTGGGATTTGGTAAGAAATGAGCTAAATAAGCTTGCTAGAATTTGGTAAGAAATGAGCTAAATAAGCTTGCTAGAATTTGGTAAGAAATGAGCTAAATAAGCTTGCTGGGATTTGGTAAGAAATGAGCTAAATAAGCTTGCTAGAATTTGGTAAGAAATGAGCTAAATAAGCTTGCTGGGATTTGGTAAGAAATGAGCTAAATAAGCTTGCTAGAATTTGGTAAGAAATAAGCTAAATAAGCTTGCTAGAATTTGGTAAGAAATGAGTTAAATAAGCTTGCTAGAATTTGGTAAGAAATGAGCTAAATAAGCTTGCTAGAATTTGGTAAGAAATGAGCTAAATAAGCTTGCTAGAATTTGGTAAGAAATGAGCTTAATAAGCTTGCTAGAATTTGGTAAGAAATGAGCTAAATAAGCTTGCTAGAATTTGGTAAGAAATGAGCTAAATAAGCTTGCTGGGATTTGGTAAGAAATGAGCTAAATAAGCTTGCTAGAATTTGGTAAGAAATGAGCTAAATAAGCTTGCTAGAATTTGGTAAGAAATGAGCTAAATAAGCTTGCTAGAATTTGGTAAGAAATGAGCTAAATAAGCTTGCTAGAATTTGGTAAGAAATGAGCTAAATAAGCTTGCTAGAATTTGGTAAGAAATGAGCTAAATAAGCTTGCTGGGATTTGGTAAGAAATGAGCTAAATAAGCTTGCTAGAATTTGGTAAGAAATGAGCTAAATAAGCTTGCTAGAATTTGGTAAGAAATGAGCTAAATAAGCGTGCTGGGATTTGGTAAGAAATGAGCTAAATAAGCTTGCTAGAATTTTGGTAAGAAATGAGCTAAATAAGCTTGCTGGGATTTAGTAAGAAATGAGCTAAATAAGCTTGCTAGAATTTGGTAAGAAATGAGCTAAATAAGCTTGCTAGAATTTGGTAAGAAATGAGCTAAATAAGCTTGCTAGAATTTGGTAAGAAATGAGCTAAATAAGCTTGCTAGAATTTGGTAAAAAATGAGCTAAATAAGCTTGCTAGAATTTGGTAAGAAATGAGCTAAATAAGCTTGCTAGAATTTGGTAAGAAATGAGCTAAATAAGCTTGCTAGAATTTGGTAAGAAATGAGCTAAATAAGCTTGCTAGAATTTGGTAAGAAATGAGCTAAATAAGCTTGCTAGAATTTGGTAAGAAATGAGCTAAATAAGCTTGCTGGGATTTGGTAAGAAATGAGCTAAATAAGCTTGCTAGAATTTGGTAAGAAATGAGCTAAATAAGCTTGCTAGAATTTGGTAAGAAATGAGCTAAATAAGCTTGCTGGGATTTGGTAAGAAATGAGCTAAATAAGCTTGCTAGAATTTGGTAAGAAATGAGCTAAATAAGCTTGCTAGAATTTGGTAAGAAATGAGCTAAATAAGCTTGCTAGAATTTAGTAAGAAATGAGCTAAATAAGCTTGCTAGAATTTGGTAAGAAATGAGCTAAATAAGCTTGCTAGAATTTGGTAAGAAATGAGCTAAATAAGCTTGCTAGAATTTGGTAAGAAATAAGCTAAATAAGCTTGCTAGAATTTGGTAAGAAATGAGCTAAATAAGCTTGCTAGAATTTGGTAAGAAATGAGCTAAATAAGCTTGCTAGAATTTGGTAAGAAATGAGCTAAATAAGCTTGCTGGGATTTGGTAAGAAATGAGCTAAATAAGCTTGCTAGAATTTGGTAAGAAATGAGCTAAATAAGCTTGCTAGAATTTGGTAAGAAATGAGCTAAATAAGCTTGCTAGAATTTGGTAAGAAATAAGCTAAATAAGCTTGCTAGAATTTGGTAAGAAATGAGCTAAATAAGCTTGCTAGAATTTGGTAAGAAATGAGCTAAATAAGCTTGCTAGAATTTGGTAAGAAATGAGCTAAATAAGCTTGCTAGAATTTGGTAAGAAATGAGCTAAATAAGCTTGCTAGAATTTGGTAGGAAATGAGCTAAATAAGCTTGCTGGGATTTGGTAAGAAATGAGCTAAATAAGCTTGCTAGAATTTGGTAAGAAATGAGCTAAATAAGCTTGCTAGAATTTGGTAAGAAATGAGCTAAATAAGCTTGCTGGGATTTGGTAAGAAATGAGCTAAATAAGCTTGCTAGAATTTGGTAAGAAATGAGCTAAATAAGCTTGCTGGGATTTGGTAAGAAATGAGCTAAATAAGCTTGCTAGAATTTGGTAAGAAATGAGCTAAATAAGCTTGCTAGAATTTGGTAAGAAATGAGCTAAATAAGCTTGCTAGAATTTGGTAAGAAATGAGCTAAATAAGCTTGCTGGGATTTGGTAAGAAATGAGCTAAATAAGCTTGCTAGAATTTGGTAAGAAATGAGCTAAATAAGCTTGCTAGAATTTGGTAAGAAATGAGCTAAATAAGCTTGCTGGGATTTGGTAAGAAATGAGCTAAATAAGCTTGCTAGAATTTGGTAAGAAATGAGCTAAATAAGCTTGCTGGGATTTGGTAAGAAATGAGCTAAATAAGCTTGCTAGAATTTGGTAAGAAATAAGCTAAATAAGCTTGCTAGAATTTGGTAAGAAATGAGTTAAATAAGCTTGCTAGAATTTGGTAAGAAATGAGCTAAATAAGCTTGCTAGAATTTGGTAAGAAATGAGCTAAATAAGCTTGCTAGAATTTGGTAAGAAATGAGCTTAATAAGCTTGCTAGAATTTGGTAAGAAATGAGCTAAATAAGCTTGCTAGAATTTGGTAAGAAATGAGCTAAATAAGCTTGCTGGGATTTGGTAAGAAATGAGCTAAATAAGCTTGCTAGAATTTGGTAAGAAATGAGCTAAATAAGCTTGCTAGAATTTGGTAAGAAATGAGCTAAATAAGCTTGCTAGAATTTGGTAAGAAATGAGCTAAATAAGCTTGCTAGAATTTGGTAAGAAATGAGCTAAATAAGCTTGCTAGAATTTGGTAAGAAATGAGCTAAATAAGCTTGCTGGGATTTGGTAAGAAATGAGCTAAATAAGCTTGCTAGAATTTGGTAAGAAATGAGCTAAATAAGCTTGCTAGAATTTGGTAAGAAATGAGCTAAATAAGCGTGCTGGGATTTGGTAAGAAATGAGCTAAATAAGCTTGCTAGAATTTGGTAAGAAATGAGCTAAATAAGCTTGCTGGGATTTAGTAAGAAATGAGCTAAATAAGCTTGCTAGAATTTGGTAAGAAATGAGCTAAATAAGCTTGCTAGAATTTGGTAAGAAATGAGCTAAATAAGCTTGCTAGAATTTGGTAAGAAATGAGCTAAATAAGCTTGCTAGAATTTGGTAAAAATGAGCTAAATAAGCTTGCTAGAATTTGGTAAGAAATGAGCTAAATAAGCTTGCTAGAATTTGGTAAGAAATGAGCTAAATAAGCTTGCTAGAATTTGGTAAGAAATGAGCTAAATAAGCTTGCTGGGATTTGGTAAGAAATGAGCTAAATAAGCTTGCTAGAATTTGGTAAGAAATGAGCTAAATAAGCTTGCTAGGATTTGGTAAGAAATGAGCTAAATAAACTTGCTAGAATTTGGTAAGAAATGAGCTAAATAAGCTTGCTAGAATTTAGTAAGAAATGAGCTAAATAAGCTTGCTAGAATTTGGTAAGAAATGAGCTAAATAAGCTTGCTAGAATTTGGTAAGAAATGAGCTAAATAAGCTTGCTGGGATTTGGTAAGAAATGAGCTAAATAAGCTTGCTAGAATTTGGTAAGAAATGAGCTAAATAAGCTTGCTAGAATTTGGTAAGAAATGAGCTAAATAAGCTTGCTAGAATTTGGTAAGAAATGAGCTAAATAAGCTTGCTAGAATTTGGTAAGAAATGAGCTAAATAAGCTTGCTAGAATTTGGTAAGAAATGAGCTAAATAAGCTTGCTAGAATTTGGTAAGAAATGAGCTAAATAAGCTTGCTAGAATTTGGTAAGAAATGAGCTAAATAAGCTTGCTAGAATTTGGTAAGAAATGAGCTAAATAAGCTTGCTGGGATTTGTAAGAAATGAGCTAAATAAGCTTGCTAGAATTTGGTAAGAAATGAGCTAAATAAGCTTGCTAGAATTTGGTAAGAAATGAGCTAAATAAGCTTGCTGGGATTTGGTAAGAAATGAGCTAAATAAGCTTGCTAGAATTTGGTAAGAAATGAGCTAAATAAGCTTGCTAGAATTTGGTAAGAAATGAGCTAAATAAGCTTGCTGGGATTTGGTAAGAAATGAGCTAAATAAGCTTGCTAGAATTTGGTAAGAAATAAGCTAAATAAGCTTGCTAGAATTTGGTAAGAAATGAGCTAAATAAGCTTGCTAGAATTTGGTAAGAAATGAGCTAAATAAGCTTGCTAGAATTTGGTAAGAAATGAGCTAAATAAGCTTGCTAGAATTTGGTAAGAAATGAGCTAAATAAGCTTGCTAGAATTTGGTAGGAAATGAGCTAAATAAGCTTGCTAGGAATTTGGTAAGAAATGAGCTAAATAAGCTTGCTAGAATTTGGTAAGAAATGAGCTAAATAAGCTTGCTAGAATTTGGTAAGAAATGAGCTAAATAAGCTTGCTGGGATTTGGTAAGAAATGAGCTAAATAAGCTTGCTAGAATTTGGTAAGAAATGAGCTAAATAAGCTTGCTGGGATTTGGTAAGAAATGAGCTAAATAAGCTTGCTAGAATTTGGTAAGAAATGAGCTAAATAAGCTTGCTAGAATTTGGTAAGAAATGAGCTAAATAAGCTTGCTAGAATTTGGTAAGAAATGAGCTAAATAAGCTTGCTGGGATTTGGTAAGAAATGAGCTAAATAAGCTTGCTAGAATTTGGTAAGAAATGAGCTAAATAAGCTTGCTAGAATTTGGTAAGAAATGAGCTAAATAAGCTTGCTGGGATTTGGTAAGAAATGAGCTAAATAAGCTTGCTAGAATTTGGTAAGAAATGAGCTAAATAAGCTTGCTGGGATTTGGTAAGAAATGAGCTAAATAAGCTTGCTAGAATTTGGTAAGAAATGAGCTAAATAAGCTTGCTAGAATTTGGTAAGAAATGAGTTAAATAAGCTTGCTAGAATTTGGTAAGAAATGAGCTAAATAAGCTTGCTAGAATTTGGTAAGAAATGAGCTAAATAAGCTTGCTAGAATTTGGTAAGAAATGAGCTTAATAAGCTTGCTAGAATTTGGTAAGAAATGAGCTAAATAAGCTTGCTAGAATTTGGTAAGAAATGAGCTAAATAAGCTTGCTGGGATTTGGTAAGAAATGAGCTAAATAAGCTTGCTAGAATTTGGTAAGAAATGAGCTAAATAAGCTTGCTAGAATTTGGTAAGAAATGAGCTAAATAAGCTTGCTAGAATTTGGTAAGAAATGAGCTAAATAAGCTTGCTAGAATTTGGTAAGAAATGAGCTAAATAAGCTTGCTAGAATTTGGTAAGAAATGAGCTAAATAAGCTTGCTGGGATTTGGTAAGAAATGAGCTAAATAAGCTTGCTAGAATTTGGTAAGAAATGAGCTAAATAAGCTTGCTAGAGAATTTGAAGAAATGAGCTAAATAAGCGTGCTGGGATTTGGTAAGAAATGAGCTAAATAAGCTTGCTAGAATTTGGTAAGAAATGAGCTAAATAAGCTTGCTGGGATTTAGTAAGAAATGAGCTAAATAAGCTTGCTAGAATTTGGTAAGAAATGAGCTAAATAAGCTTGCTAGAATTTGGTAAGAAATGAGCTAAATAAGCTTGCTAGAATTTGGTAAGAAATGAGCTAAATAAGCTTGCTAGAATTTGGTAAAAAATGAGCTAAATAAGCTTGCTAGAATTTGGTAAGAAATGAGCTAAATAAGCTTGCTAGAATTTGGTAAGAAATGAGCTAAATAAGCTTGCTAGAATTTGGTAAGAAATGAGCTAAATAAGCTTGCTGGGATTTGGTAAGAAATGAGCTAAATAAGCTTGCTAGAATTTGGTAAGAAATGAGCTAAATAAGCTTGCTAGGATTTGGTAAGAAATGAGCTAAATAAACTTGCTAGAATTTGGTAAGAAATGAGCTAAATAAGCTTGCTAGAATTTAGTAAGAAATGAGCTAAATAAGCTTGCTAGAATTTGGTAAGAAATGAGCTAAATAAGCTTGCTAGAATTTGGTAAGAAATGAGCTAAATAAGCTTGCTGGGATTTGGTAAGAAATGAGCTAAATAAGCTTGCTAGAATTTGGTAAGAAATGAGCTAAATAAGCTTGCTAGAATTTGGTAAGAAATGAGCTAAATAAGCTTGCTAGAATTTGGTAAGAAATGAGCTAAATAAGCTTGCTAGAATTTGGTAAGAAATGAGCTAAATAAGCTTGCTAGAATTTGGTAAGAAATGAGCTAAATAAGCTTGCTAGAATTTGGTAAGAAATGAGCTAAATAAGCTTGCTAGAATTTGGTAAGAAATGAGCTAAATAAGCTTGCTAGAATTTGGTAAGAAATGAGCTAAATAAGCTTGCTGGGATTTGGTAAGAAATGAGCTAAATAAGCTTGCTAGAATTTGGTAAGAAATGAGCTAAATAAGCTTGCTAGAATTTGGTAAGAAATGAGCTAAATAAGCTTGCTGGGATTTGGTAAGAAATGAGCTAAATAAGCTTGCTAGAATTTGGTAAGAAATGAGCTAAATAAGCTTGCTGGGATTTGGTAAGAAATGAGCTAAATAAGCTTGCTAGAATTTGGTAAGAAATGAGCTAAATAAGCTTGCTAGAATTTGGTAAGAAATGAGCTAAATAAGCTTGCTAGAATTTGGTAAGAAATGAGCTAAATAAGCTTGCTAGAATTTGGTAAGAAATGAGCTAAATAAGCTTGCTAGAATTTGGTAAGAAATGAGCTAAATAAGCTTGCTAGAATTTGGTAAGAAATGAGCTAAATAAGCTTGCTAGAATTTGGTAAGAAATGAGCTAAATAAGCTTGCTGGGATTTGGTAAGAAATGAGCTAAATAAGCTTGCTAGAATTTGGTAAGAAATGAGCTAAATAAGCTTGCTAGAATTTGGTAAGAAATGAGCTAAATAAGCTTGCTAGAATTTGGTAAGAAATGAGCTAAATAAGCTTGCTAGAATTTGGTAAGAAATGAGCTAAATAAGCTTGCTAGAATTTGGTAAGAAATGAGCTAAATAAGCTTGCTAGAATTTGGTAAGAAATGAGCTAAATAAGCTTGCTAGAATTTGGTAAGAAATGAGCTAAATAAGCTTGCTAGAATTTGGTAAGAAATGAGCTAAATAAGCTTGCTGGGATTTGGTAAGAAATGAGCTAAATAAGCTTGCTAGAATTTGGTAAGAAATGAGCTAAATAAGCTTGCTAGAATTTGGTAAGAAATGAGCTAAATAAGCTTGCTAGAATTTGGTAAGAAATGAGCTAAATAAGCTTGCTAGAATTTGGTAAGAAATGAGCTAAATAAGCTTGCTAGAATTTGGTAAGAAATGAGCTAAATAAGCTTGCTAGAATTTGGTAAGAAATGAGCTAAATAAGCTTGCTAGAATTTGGTAAGAAAAGAGCTAAATAAGCTTGCTAGAATTTGGTAAGAAATGAGCTAAATAAGCTTGCTAGAATTTGGTAAGAAATGAGCTAAATAAGCTTGCTAGAATTTGGTAAGAAATGAGCTAAATAAGCTTGCTAGAATTTGGTAAGAAATGAGCTAAATAAGCTTGCTAGAATTTGGTAAGAAATGAGCTAAATAAGCTTGCTGGGATTTGGTAAGAAATGAGCTAAATAAGCTTGCTAGAATTTGGTAAGAAATGAGCTAAATAAGCTTGCTAGAATTTGGTAAGAAATGAGCTAAATAAGCTTGCTAGAATTTGGTAAGAAATGAGCTAAATAAGCTTGCTGGGATTTGGTAAGAAATAAGCTAAATAAGCTTGCTAGAATTTGGTAAGAAATGAGCTAAATAAGCTTGCTAGAATTTGGTAAGAAATGAGCTAAATAAGCTTGCTAGAATTTGGTAAGAAATGAGCTAAATAAGCTTGCTGGGATTTGGTAAGAAATGAGCTAAATAAGCTTGCTAGAATTCGGTAAGAAATGAGCTAAATAAGCTTGCTAGAATTTGGTAAGAAATGAGCTAAATAAGCTTGCTAGAATTTGGTAAGAAATGAGCTAAATAAGCTTGCTGGGATTTGGTAAGAAATGAGCTAAATAAGCTTGCTAGAATTTGGTAAGAAATAAGCTAAATAAGCTTGCTAGAATTTGGTAAGAAATGAGCTAAATAAGCTTGCTAGAATTTGGTAAGAAATGAGCTAAATAAGCTTGCTAGAATTTGGTAAAAAATGAGCTAAATAAGCTTGCTAGAATTTGGTAAGAAATGAGCTAAATAAGCTTGCTAGAATTTGGTAAGAAATGAGCTAAATAAGCTTGCTAGAATTTGGTAAGAAATGAGCTAAATAAGCTTGCTAGAATTTGGTAAGAAATGAGCTAAATAAGCTTGCTAGAATTTGGTAAGAAATGAGCTAAATAAGCTTGCTAGAATTTGGTAAGAAATGAGCTAAATAAGCTTGCTAGAATTTGGTAAGAAATGAGCTAAATAAGCTTGCTAGAATTTGGTAAGAAATGAGCTAAATAAGCTTGCTGGGATTTGGTAAGAAATGAGCTAAATAAGCTTGCTAGAATTTGGTAAGAAATGAGCTAAATAAGCTTGCTAGAATTTGGTAAGAAATGAGCTAAATAAGCTTGCTAGAATTTGGTAAGAAATGAGCTAAATAAGCTTGCTGGGATTTGGTAAGAAATGAGCTAAATAAGCTTGCTAGAATTTGGTAAGAAATAAGCTAAATAAGCTTGCTAGAATTTGGTAAGAAATGAGCTAAATAAGCTTGCTAGAATTTGGTAAGAAATGAGCTAAATAAGCTTGCTAGAATTTGGTAAGAAATGAGCTAAATAAGCTTGCTAGAATTTGGTAAGTAATGAGCTAAATAAGCTTGCTAGAATTTGGTAAGAAATGAGCTAAATAAGCTTGCTAGAATTTGGTAAGAAATGAGCTAAATAAGCTTGCTAGAATTTGGTAAGAAATGAGCTAAATAAGCTTGCTAGAATTTGGTAAGAAATGAGCTAAATAAGCTTGCTAGAATTTGGTAAGAAATGAGCTAAATAAGCTTGCTAGAATTTGGTAAGAAATAAGCTAAATAAGCTTGCTAGAATTTGGTAAGAAATGAGCTAAATAAGCTTGCTAGAATTTGGTAAGAAATGAGCTAAATAAGCTTGCTAGAATTTGGTAAGAAATGAGCTAAATAAGCTTGCTGGGATTTGGTAAGAAATGAGCTAAATAAGCTTGCTAGAATTTGGTAAGAAATGAGCTAAATAAGCTTGCTAGAATTTGGTAAGAAATGAGCTAAATAAGCTTGCTAGAATTTGGTAAGAAATAAGCTAAATAAGCTTGCTAGAATTTGGTAAGAAATGAGCTAAATAAGCTTGCTAGAATTTGGTAAGAAATGAGCTAAATAAGCTTGCTAGAATTTGGTAAGAAATGAGCTAAATAAGCTTGCTAGAATTTGGTAAGAAATGAGCTAAATAAGCTTGCTAGAATTTGGTAGGAAATGAGCTAAATAAGCTTGCTGGGATTTGGTAAGAAATGAGCTAAATAAGCTTGCTAGAATTTGGTAAGAAATGAGCTAAATAAGCTTGCTAGAATTTGGTAAGAAATGAGCTAAATAAGCTTGCTGGGATTTGGTAAGAAATGAGCTAAATAAGCTTGCTAGAATTTGGTAAGAAATGAGCTAAATAAGCTTGCTGGGATTTGGTAAGAAATGAGCTAAATAAGCTTGCTAGAATTTGGTAAGAAATGAGCTAAATAAGCTTGCTAGAATTTGGTAAGAAATGAGCTAAATAAGCTTGCTAGAATTTGGTAAGAAATGAGCTAAATAAGCTTGCTGGGATTTGGTAAGAAATGAGCTAAATAAGCTTGCTAGAATTTGGTAAGAAATGAGCTAAATAAGCTTGCTAGAATTTGGTAAGAAATGAGCTAAATAAGCTTGCTGGGATTTGGTAAGAAATGAGCTAAATAAGCTTGCTAGAATTTGGTAAGAAATGAGCTAAATAAGCTTGCTGGGATTTGGTAAGAAATGAGCTAAATAAGCTTGCTAGAATTTGGTAAGAAATAAGCTAAATAAGCTTGCTAGAATTTGGTAAGAAATGAGTTAAATAAGCTTGCTAGAATTTGGTAAGAAATGAGCTAAATAAGCTTGCTAGAATTTGGTAAGAAATGAGCTAAATAAGCTTGCTAGAATTTGGTAAGAAATGAGCTTAATAAGCTTGCTAGAATTTGGTAAGAAATGAGCTAAATAAGCTTGCTAGAATTTGGTAAGAAATGAGCTAAATAAGCTTGCTGGGATTTGGTAAGAAATGAGCTAAATAAGCTTGCTAGAATTTGGTAAGAAATGAGCTAAATAAGCTTGCTAGAATTTGGTAAGAAATGAGCTAAATAAGCTTGCTAGAATTTGGTAAGAAATGAGCTAAATAAGCTTGCTAGAATTTGGTAAGAAATGAGCTAAATAAGCTTGCTAGAATTTGGTAAGAAATGAGCTAAATAAGCTTGCTGGGATTTGGTAAGAAATGAGCTAAATAAGCTTGCTAGAATTTGGTAAGAAATGAGCTAAATAAGCTTGCTAGAATTTGGTAAGAAATGAGCTAAATAAGCTTGCTGGGATTTGGTAAGAAATGAGCTAAATAAGCTTGCTAGAATTTGGTAAGAAATGAGCTAAATAAGCTTGCTGGGATTTAGTAAGAAATGAGCTAAATAAGCTTGCTAGAATTTGGTAAGAAATGAGCTAAATAAGCTTGCTAGAATTTGGTAAGAAATGAGCTAAATAAGCTTGCTAGAATTTGGTAAGAAATGAGCTAAATAAGCTTGCTAGAATTTGGTAAAAAATGAGCTAAATAAGCTTGCTAGAATTTGGTAAGAAATGAGCTAAATAAGCTTGCTAGAATTTGGTAAGAAATGAGCTAAATAAGCTTGCTAGAATTTGGTAAGAAATGAGCTAAATAAGCTTGCTGGGATTTGGTAAGAAATGAGCTAAATAAGCTTGCTAGAATTTGGTAAGAAATGAGCTAAATAAGCTTGCTGGGATTTGGTAAGAAATGAGCTAAATAAGCTTGCTAGAATTTGGTAAGAAATGAGCTAAATAAGCTTGCTAGAATTTGGTAAGAAATGAGCTAAATAAGCTTGCTAGAATTTGGTAAGAAATGAGCTAAATAAGCTTGCTAGAATTTGGTAAGAAATGAGCTAAATAAGCTTGCTAGAATTTGGTAAGAAATGAGCTAAATAAGCTTGCTAGAATTTGGTAAGAAATGAGCTAAATAAGCTTGCTAGAATTTGGTAAGAAATGAGCTAAATAAGCTTGCTAGAATTTGGTAAGAAATGAGCTAAATAAGCTTGCTGGGATTTGGTAAGAAATGAGCTAAATAAGCTTGCTAGAATTTGGTAAGAAATGAGCTAAATAAGCTTGCTAGAATTTGGTAAGAAATGAGCTAAATAAGCTTGCTAGAATTTGGTAAGAAATGAGCTAAATAAGCTTGCTAGAATTTGGTAAGAAATGAGCTAAATAAGCTTGCTGGGATTTGGTAAGAAATGAGCTAAATAAGCTTGCTAGAATTTGGTAAGAAATGAGCTAAATAAGCTTGCTAGAATTTGGTAAGAAATGAGCTAAATAAGCTTGCTAGAATTTGGTAAGAAATGAGCTAAATAAGCTTGCTGGGATTTGGTAAGAAATGAGCTAAATAAGCTTGCTAGAATTTGGTAAGAAATGAGCTAAATAAGCTTGCTAGAATTTGGTAAGAAATGAGCTAAATAAGCTTGCTAGAATTTGGTAAGAAATGAGCTAAATAAGCTTGCTAGAATTTGGTAAGAAATGAGCTAAATAAGCTTGCTGGGATTTGGTAAGAAATGAGCTAAATAAGCTTGCTAGAATTTGGTAAGAAATGAGCTAAATAAGCTTGCTAGAATTTGGTAAGAAATGAGCTAAATAAGCTTGCTAGAATTTGGTAAGAAATGAGCTAAATAAGCTTGCTAGAATTTGGTAAGAAATGAGCTAAATAAGCTTGTTAGAATTTGGTAAGAAATGAGCTAAATAAGCTTGCTAGAATTTGGTAAGAAATGAGCTAAATAAGCTTGCTAGAATTTGGTAAGAAATGAGCTAAATAAGCTTGCTGGGATTTGGTAAGAAATGAGCTAAATAAGCTTGCTAGAATTTGGTAAGAAATGAGCTAAATAAGCTTGCTGGGATTTGGTAAGAAATGAGCTAAATAAGCTTGCTAGAATTTGGTAAGAAATGAGCTAAATAAGCTTGCTAGAATTTGGTAAGAAATGAGCTAAATAAGCTTGCTAGAATTTGGAGCTTAAAACGGTAAATGAAGAATTTCGACTCATTTTTCCTGGATAAAGTAAAAAATGAAAGGATTTAAAGTTTATTAAATGGCTTTTGTCTCTAGAAACACCTGCTTATTTATATGCGTGTAATCATCTTGCATACACATAATCAGAGTAGCAGGCGAAATGTACATAAACGTAGGTAGGTATCTCCAATGGCTGATTTCGAAGATAGAAGAACAAAGGCTTCCCCTCCTGGATTTTTGCCACGAAGTCTTAAAGAGGTAGCATCCACGGTTTTGGTGAAAGAGGGTATCTTTAGCTTTCATTTTCCGTGGTTTTTGCAAGAAATACCAGGGACATTCTGTAAAACATATCATGCGGTGAAGACCCAACAAGCAAAATAGGCCATTAAACGACTCTATGATTCCATACCCGTCGCGATATAACAGGAGGTGAAAATATGTATGTTAAATTGTTAGAGATCCAGGGAGTTTGAATTCAGATATATGATAGCAAGGTTCGTAGGCGGAAGCAATGGAAGGCTCACTTGCGAACGTTTTTCGAATCTTTAAGTTCATCAAGTGGCGCTAGAATGGAAGCTGATATATCTCGTTTTTTTTCTATAGAAATTCTATAAGTTAAGAAATTCACTAAATGAATTTAATTTAGAAGGAACGGGAATTCGTTAATGAGGTTTCCCCAATGGAAGAGCTGAGATATATCATCAGTTATATAGAGATAGCCGAGAAATTTCAATTTTTCAAGCCAAATTGGCATTTTGGGAGACCTAGTTTTAAGCCATAAGAGATCGATAGCCCCAAAACTTAAGATCAAAAAAGATGGTCTGCATGAAATGGAGAATAACATAATGTTTATAAAAAGAATGAACAACGGAATACAACGGAATACTTTATTTAAAACATGTACGAACGTCTACTACGAGGAGCTTAACCCGAGAGGCATAAAGAAAAAAATTAAATGCCCTAAGTGAGTGATCACTACAGTTTTATAAATATAATTAATTTATTATTTTACAGAAACTTAATAAAATGCTTACCGAAGTTCAAGTTTCGTAAAAACTTTCGAGCCTGCGATGTGTGAAGAAAAATCAAGCAAGAATGAAATCGGAGAGCGATCTACTTTTTGGATCCAGTTTAAGGAGACAAAGTAAAAAAAAAAAAATAGGCCTCTAATTTCCATCTTTCTTACCCTCGATGAGTTGAAATGGAAAGATCAAAGGTGAAAAAGATTGCCGATTCATTCATTCCTTTTTCCTCTCGCATCATTCAAAAACATTTTTAGCGGCCTTCAGCTTTGCAAGAGGCATATCTTCGAGCAGGCTGAAAACGCACGGGCAGACCACTTGTTTGAATGGAATGATTGAACGTATAATTAATTCGTCGAACGGACACCCGAGCAGAAGTCAGAGAAATGAAAAGGGAAGCAATTTGGCTTGTTGCACTTCAATCTTGGACTGCTGAACTAAGAAGTCGTTGATAGTACTTAGTAATATAAGTTCATTAAGAGCAAAAATGACGCATCCTATCACTGGGTCCTTAAAAATGTATTATATTAGGTCATCACAAATAATGCAGCAGTGTATTAATGTTTATCGTTATTTAGGGGGATAAACCAAGCAACTCTTTGAAGTTATTTATGTTTAAGTATTATTTATTTATTAATTTACAATATAATTAATTTAATAAATATTTTAAATCTCCACCAGTTTCTACCACTACTTTCCATCTTTCTATTAACTTTTCAATACTATGTAAAATCGTTTGACTTTGATTTTAAAATGTCTTTTAGGAATGTTAGGACAATTTTTTGTTGTTGTTTTCATCTTCATTCTCTTCAGGTGATTCGCTAAATTCCTAAAAAAAATTAGTAATTTGATGGGGCTAATTCGGGTGACTATGGAAGTTAACTCAATAGTTCCTAATCGAAATTATTAAGCTTTCTATATAATCTCTTACGATAGGACGTCGCTCCTTGTCTTGATGAAAGAGTTCAGTTGTCTAGCCCTGATAAAAACAGGTAAAGGTTTAAACTGTGCAATAGCCTCACGGATGGCGTGAAAGCCAGCTGGCCTTCTGTGTACCCTAGGTTAAAGTTGCATGGTAGGAAATATCTTCAGAGTATTTACTTGAATTTCAGATTATACCGGTACCATTATTTGGGAGATGAATCCCCCTGGGCGACGTTAGTAACGTGAATAAAGTGCGCCTAAGATCCGGAATGAGGACAAAACTGAGGAACTTGGTGAAATAAGATTCCTCGTCTATCATCTCCCATGTAAAGTTTTCACATGGGAATCAGTTAAATTATTTCTTCGTTAAGAAAGTTACGTAAACTCTGCTGCAGTTGGTAATGACGTTTCTGTTTACGGTTGGAGCTCATTTCGGCAGTTAGAGACTTCGACTCCTCACAATGTAGCCCGATATTGAAGGTGTTGGTCCAATACAAATGTGAACCAGCGAAGGTCTGCAAGAAAGCGGCGCGATCCTTGACGAGGCCTTTGGGTGAACCTTGTATTGGTGACTAAACAAGTGCACTTACCAGCTTCATATTGGGTATCAAGAAAAGCGAGGAGAGAGTTGTTACTTTAGGATCAAATAATGAGAAACTGGTATTTCAATTTTCTTGGTAGCCTCAATAATGTTGTACTTATATGTTGTACAATAATATTGTAATGCAGCATTTACATATTACACAAGCTTTCGTGTTTGGAGATGTTAAGGGTATTATTATACTGTAATCTCTCGCACGGAACAGATAATTATACAGATTTAAATTCTTTTTAGCCATTTTGACTAGTCTCGAGGAGTCGGGCAAAATCTTTTTGCAACGTTTGATGAATATAAAATAATAATTAAAAATTAAATGATTCTTATGAAAAAATCTCCCTATTGACGACATGTAGAGAAATTATTTTATTAAAATATACCTTTTTAGATATTAAAAAAGGTTCAGGGTTTTTTTTAGTTTATTTATTTAGATAAGATACGTTTCAAATTTTATATTTGTTTCTATTTTCTCAGATATATGGAATTTATATGATTTTATATCAAATTTTAAAAATGGATTTTTTATTTCATATAAAAAAAAGGTTATTTAAATTGTTTAACGTTATTTATTTTGTAAAATTAGTATTTTTTCAATAATGGTTAACGAGCATGGCAGCTTTAACTGAATAGATTTTCAGCTTTAGTTTTTTCTCTTAATTCACCTTACCTACATGAAAGAAGTTTGTAGCCTACATATTTTTTTTAAGTTTCTACAAAAATAAAATAGTTTTTTTTAGATTATAGGAATTATATGAAAGAATTAGATACAATATAGATTCGTATTTTGGGGCACCTATCCAACTCTTTGTTTACTTGATTGAATTATTTCCAATGACCACGAAAGTTAGGTCTGGTTCATTTAAGCCAGATAAGGTGGATACGATTAACTTAACTCTTAGTTGGATAAGATTACGTTAGTTTAGCACCAAACAAGAACACCAGATTCAAAATACATCAGGTATTAGCGTAAAACATAAATTTTAGTAGTGACAAAGAAAGGATGACTAAACAAACTTACCGATTTGACTCTTCTGGTTTTGAACAGATTCCCATCGATGCGAACCCCTGGCATGAATGGGTTGGTCGCTGAATCAGTAGTGGTTCCACTGAGTCACTCCAGGCATCTGATTAGTTCGCATATAAATCAGTCCTGGAAGACCATTGACACTAGGTACCACTGCTAGGCTACCACACTACAATCGATTTGTTTATAACTAAAAAAAAAATCAACAGACCTAAGTCACGTGCTATCAATTATTCGGACTTATGACCATACGACCTTCAAAACTTTCAACGAGTCATTGAAAAGTAAAATGGTTACCATCCGACCGACATACTAACTTATAGAGTCACGTGCACGTGACTAATTACAAAAGGTCTTTCTTCGAGAGTAATTCTTGCGATCGAAAATTTGGTACAGAGAGAGGAAGAGAGAGAGAGAGGCAGAGTGTGTGTGTGCGTGTGTGTGTGGGTGTTACAAGGAAAGCAAGCACCTTGAAAGACCTTTCGGTCCATGCTGAGAACTGCTTGTGTAAGTTCCCTATCCTAATATATACATAAAAATAACTCTAAGCAAGAAACAAATCGACAGTAAAGTTAATGACAAAAATAGCATTAAACGCATTAAAAAGGATAACAAAACAAATGCTCATACAAGTTCCGTACAGGGAATAATAATAATACAATACGATTTTTCGAATCTCGTCATTTAATTTTTAATTTCAAATGGAATTAGTTTGGTTGCTTTGGCTTGCACTTTCTCAGGCCTTTCAATATCCTTCGTCAAATGTGGAGAAGAGAACTGGGCGCAATATCCCAAATGTGGGCGAATTATTGCATTATATTAAATGAGAGAGAAATAAATATAAGGAGAGAGCGAGCGAGAAAGAGGGAGGGAGAGAAGGGGAGAGGGAGAAAGAGAGGGGGAGAGAAAGGGGAGAGGGATAGAAAAAGGGGGAGAGAGATAAGGGGAGATGGAGAGAGAGAGGGAAAGAGGGGGAGAGCATGATAGGGAGAGAGGTTGAGAGGGAGACAGGAGAACGAGGGGAAGACAGGGAGGGTGAAAGAGAGGGGGAGAGAGAGAAGGGGAGAGGGGAAGGGAGAGGGAGAGAAAGGGGAAGGGAAAGAAGGGGATAGGGAAAGAGAAAGTGGGAAGGAGATAAGGGGAGATGGAGAGAGAGAGAGAGAGAGAGAGAGAGAGAGAGAGAGAGAGAGAGGGAGAGCAGGATAGGAAGAGAGGTGGAGAGGGAGACAGGAGAAAGAGGGGAAGACAGTGAGGAAGAAAGAGAGAGAGAGAGAGACCACAACTCTGACGCTTGGTGGAGAATGAGGGACCTGAGCTGTCGTAACGAGGGAACGAGTGTCGCCGAGAGAAGCCTAGTTTACCAGCCCTCTGCGATTCCTGCTGCGAGGGTTGTTGCCTTGGGCAAGGTCGACGGTAGAGATGGAGGGCGGCAGGAAAGCTTAGCGGAATCTTCAGGAACGGAAAACCTCGAGGATAAAAATGCAAAGTATTTCATTAATTTATCTTGATTTCCAGGACTAAAAACTGTACAGGAAACATGAAAAAACTGCCCGAAACTGAGCAGAGTTCGGATAAACATAGAAAGAAACGGTAAAAATTACTCTCAAAGAACAAAAAAGGAATACATGGAGGCCACAAACACGCCTTTAGCACTTTAGCCTAGGTTGTGTTAAGTTAGGTTAGAATAGGTTATGGTTATGTTATGGTTAAGTTATTAGGTTAGGGTAGGTTAGGCTAGAGTGGGGAAATAAAAGTCAGTAACGCATTTTTTAAAGTTACTGGCGAAATTGTACACAAAAAGAGCGATATTCTCAAGCAAGAACTTGACCTCGGCTATTCACAAATGACCTCACCTCGATAGAGGAACAGAATCATTCACTTTTAATATCTATATTTCACCACCCCATTTGAGAATATTCTAAAGAAATCCTCACCTACAATTTAAAAACCACCTCAAAAGAAATCGCCATTTTATTTTATTTTTTAGCCAAAACTGAAATAACAACGAGGGTAAATCCCACGCAAAAAATGTGTAAGGATCAATCTGTAAAGAAGTGAAAATAGAGAAAATAAAAACGCGTGAAACATATATAAAGCCACAGATCAACCCGTGGATGTTAGGACAGGGTTGGCAAGCATTACCTCAAATGTCAGCGGCAGGGAGAGGCTATGGTTATTATTTCCATAGAGGGATGCCTCGAAAGGCGTCCTTAGTCGCTTGTGTGCCCTTGTTTCAATTTCACTTTTCGCACAAACCACGTTAGGTGTTGTCAGATTTCTTCTCCTTATATAATTCTTTTTATGCTCCAGGATTTTTTTTTCGTTGGGGCCAAGTCTTCATCTTGGGTATGAGTAGATCCATCCCTCTTAATGTGGAAAGAGGGTGTTATTCTTTATCTATGGTCATATAGTTACCATGGATACGGCATAGATCTTAGGTAAGATGCATTTTGGAGACTATGGCGGCAACAGCCAGGGAGAAAATTTGGAGAGATTTCGGTGTTCTAAAAAGAAATATTTTAAAGAGACACCGGATAAGTTTGAATCCTCATTCCAAGCCTTGGGATTAGGGAATGAAAAGGACCAAAATAGCGGCTCACTGCCTCCTTCGAGTGGAAACTTGATTCGGGGAGAAATCGATTATGGTGTCCGTGGAGAGAGAAGAATCGGGGATGAGATGAGATCGCCAACACCGAGTGAGTTTCCGGGTCTTCGGAGGTACGTTTTCGGGAGCTCCGGTGATGTCCAATCCCCTGTAAATAAGAAAAGAAAGTGGATCATCTGTGGGAGGAGGGTAGCCCGTGGGCGGGCTGAAATGAAGTACCACCCAAGGGATGATCCAAGCGCTAAAGGAAGATTATGTGAGGCGGGCAGAGGAATTTCGGAGTCCAAATTGTCAGTGACGCATGAGGCAGCTGAAATGACGATGCCCCGATCTTCCATCCATTCTACCCTCAAGAAGCCGTGGGTTAACTCCACTCTTTCGATGAACCTCCAACAAAGCTCAAAAGATCATGGAAACCACGAATTATCGCAAAACGAGAATCTGTCTAAATCACTTCCGAAAGTGTGTCTCCTTTTCAGTATAGAAGAGGATCATCGGCAATGGCTAAGCGCCAAAGAAGATTTTCGATCCCCTGTTTGCTCCTCAGAAAGACCCCACACGACTTCCGGGACTCTAGGGGTGGCATCTAAAATACGAAGGACATCCACTACCAAGAAGAACCCTAGCCATCTGCCACCAAGGACGCCATATCAGCGCTCCTACTCTCACAGCTACCTCCCCCAGAACAACTTTTCATCTCTCCTTTATTCCCCCGATGCAGCTATGAGTGAAGAAAAGGATTACCTCGCTTCAAGAAATGGCCTCCTTATCACCCCCAAATTCTTATTCATCCCCACTCGTAGCTCCTCCTCTACATTATCGCAGACCCCGTCCTACCTGATACCGTCTACCCCAGAAGAAAGAGATTCGTCTGTGTCTCTGGGAAAAATCAAATATTGCACACATCACTCTTCAAAAATTAACTACAACACGAAGTTACCAAACAACAACAACAACTGTGATATCTACAACAAAACCAATCTTTCCTCTAGCAACGACTATTATCATTCTACTACAAGAGCCTCCACCAACTCAACCTTCCCGTCAAATAACAACTGCAACCAAGAGCACCGTCATGAATGGCACTGGTATAAGGCCAAGGCCAATCTGGACCGCCTCGGGGAACGAGTCAAAAGATTCCGAATCCGAGACTTCCAAACTAAATTTCAGGACTTTCAGACTAAAGTTAAGGGAATACAGAAGGTATGGAAAGAAAAGGGTAGTGAACGAGGGGAAAAGAATAAGATTTTCGATTCGTTCGAAAAGGAAGAGGACGAGGGGCAGGAGGAGGAGGAGGAGGAGGAGGACACCTTGGATATGAGGGCTTCGAGCAGAGATATGATGTCCGATGCGACGGACATTTCTCACCACTTTGAAGTTGACAGTTCGCTCCGAAGCGATTCCGGCGCGACTCTTCTCATCAGCTCGAAGGACTCAGCCGAAACAACATTCTTGAGTCGCTCTTCTACCACCTCTGTCTCTCTCGACGGGGATAGCACTTCCAAAACAGGTCAGTGATAAGTATTGATAATTGATTTAAAATTAATAATTTTCAAAGAAAATGGTCCAAGGTCCAAATGACTCTCTGTCTCTCTCGGATTCACACATATTCCCGCGCACTCTCTCTCTCTCTCTCTCTCTCTCTCTCTCTCTCTCTCTCTCTCTCTCTCTCTCTCTCTCTCTCTCTCTCTCTCTCCTTCTCCTCCTCTACCTACCACTTTCACTTACTCTCTCCCTCTCCCCCTCCCTGCCCGCCTAAATTCTATATAAGGACTAATTGACACGCGATGTTCGTCCTCCAGAGAGCTTGAAACAGTGTTGGTTGGTTGTCAATCTTTTGCCTATATAATAAGCGCACTATATATATATATATATATATATATATATATTGTAGGGAAATCGATATCCCACCCTCAAAACTGAGGCCCTACTCGGTAACCGCAACGTCCTGGCATTATGGTGGCGTAACCCTATTACTTACCGCCCCCCCTCCTCTCTCCCCTCGCCTCGAGTATTACCGAGTATTACCAGAAAAGGCCTTCGCCCAACCACATAATGCACTATTTATCACATCTCGGGTCAAGTGAGCCTAACATTGGTTAAACCAGCAATATTTCCCCTAAGAGTTGATATTTAATTTCACTTCATATGCGAAATTAGAGGAGCGACAACCAAATGCCGGAAAGTGCCGCTGGGGCTAGGTAAAAGACGTTCTAAGAAAAACCGTTAGAGGAGGAGACTTAATTCCGTCGTCCTCACCACCACTACTCCTTCCCCTACCTCAAGTGGGGTGGTGAAGTATGTAATCAAATAACTGCAGAAGAACGGGGTAGATCGTGTTAGCCATCGAGACAACGAAGTCCAGCTAGAGGCCCGGCAACCAACGAAAGAGACGTAGAAGAAGCTCATCCTGAGCTAGTTCCTGGTGGTCACACCGAAATTAGCATCTTGCTTGAGGAAAATTGTGTTAGTCATCGAGACAACGAAGTCTGGCGAAGTGCCCGGCAACCTTACGAAAGAAACACAGAAAAAGCTCATGTTGAGCCAGTTCCTGGTGGTCACACCGAAATTTAAGTTAACTTGTATTGAGAAACAAGGTTAACTAGTCCTCGTCAGAGATACCCCCTATCCCGGTGTACAACGAAACCCAGATATAGTCCTCGCCATTGAGGAATACCCCGAAGTAAACTCCCTCAAGCAATCCCATTCGTCAAAGGATTCACTCTTTTGCTCATCGCTCGTCAGTGCGAATTATTCCCAGATTAACCCGAAGAGTGAAAGAAGCATACTTTCCCTGTCCCGTTGGTGAAATCATCTTACCACGACAACGTGCTTAACGCCATCCGTCGCACGCACCGAATTCCTCTGTGGCTATAAAGCTATGCCCCGCCAGACAACATCTGGAACGGCATTGAAGACGCCCACGTGCCTGCCTAAAAACGACATTCTTGAGGCTATATAAGAATTGAGACCAAGGTCAGTCTCGAACCAGATTCTCGTGTGTTTTTTTTTCGAAAAGGTAAATCAATTCCATTATATCTTTTTTTTGTTGAAGGTCAATTAGCGTTCAATAATAAATTGAGCTTGGGGGCATCCATTACTGTATATTCAATTGTGTAATTTAGTAAGGCTCACTTAAACTTGGTTAATTCAAAACCGTGTAGTTTGTTTGTAAGATTTTATTTTTTGGTTCATGTTGCAATTAAAGTTCTATTTCCGTAGAAGTATTTAATTCAATCCTCGAAACGCTGAGCATGGCACTAGAAACTCTCAATGATTAAAAATAATAATAATTACATATAGCACTCTTAGAGAAAGCTTAATCAAGGAGTTTTGAAGTACTTAACAAACCTATACGTACGTACACCACTACTCAGTCCTTGCTATACCACGACATAAATATTTGGTGTCAGGTTTTATGGGTATTGAAAGAACTCAGTATAGTTGTTTGTCTTGCTTTCCCTTCAGGAATAGTAAATGCGTGCCTAGCGTTCGAGGAAAAAATAAACATAAAAAGGTCTGTTTATAAATTTGTATTTAATTGTCGGGGATTAGCCCGGTAATGAGATTGATTAATTTCTTGGTGGAGTGGTATTCCAATTAGCATAAAGTGTTGGGATAAGGGTGAGTTAGGCAGCGCGCTACTTGTACGAGGTTGCATAAGTACCTTTAGCATATCGGTGAATTTTTAGGACGAACAAACAGGGATAAAATGGAATCGTTAGACAGATTCCACCAATAAGCCCAAGCGTTAGGACTAAGAGGCAAGGAACTAGTTGCCTACGTCCAGAAACAAGAAGAAAAGGCGGAACGGAAAGCGGAAAGAGAAAAGGCGTAAATGGAAAGAGAAGCAGAACAAAGAAAATTACAAAGGGAAGCAGAAGAGAGAGAACGAGTACGAGCCCATGGGAGAGAAATGAGCAAGGATCAGGCGGAAGCCAATTCCATATTATCCCGAACTGGGCCTACACAGATAGCCGCGATAAAACTCCCAGCTTATAAAGAAAACGAAGACCTGTGTTCGTACCTGACACACTTCGAGAAGATATTCGAGTTGAATCATTGGAACATAGAGACAGAGGGGATCGCCAGATTAGTGCCTTTGTTTACTATCCGGTTTCGTGATGCATTCATCTCATTACCTTCTGAGGTTTCCGTGGACTATACCACGTGCAAACACGAGCTACTGGTCGCCGTCAACCTAAACCCCGAAGAGTATCGAATGAAGTTTAGGCAGGCCAGAATTCCGGCAGGCCAAATATACAGGTAGAGTCAGAACAAGTGGGGAATTAATTCGACTCCCTTGCCGATTTCATGCTGAGGGACCAATTGCTCTGTACCCTCCCCCCCCCCACCGAGATACGCGCCTTCGTCAAGAACATGCGAGCCTTGTCATTCAAAGACTGCGTGGAGGAAGCAGGATCTGCACGCATCCAACCATAGGCTATACCCTCGAGAGGTCAGGAAGAATCCGCCCTTGTCTCCCAAGAAAGGTGAGTATCCCCAGAAGCCCTTTTCTCCAAAGAAAGGGGGGCATCCTCAGAAACCCCCACAAAATAACCCCCCTAAGTTCGTCAAGAACTCCGTACACCTAATAAACCCCATAACCTGTTTTAATTGTGGAACCCCAGGTCACATTATTTATCATTGCCCCCATAATTCGAGGCTTAAGTCTCCCTCGAGCCAGCAGGTAAATAACCTCGAGGCAACGCGTAACTAAGAACAACCTCCCAATCCTGCGCCTCCTTTGACCGCATCGAATTCCCTTGACCAGCAGGTGAACTTTGTGTTCAACAAAAATTCTCCCGAAGGACTAAAGTTCGAGACTGGGGCCACAAATGGTCACCGAGTCTCAACCTTGTTACGCGATACGGGGTGCACCTATATCGTTGCATCGAATAAATTGCTCCTTCCTGTCAGCTCCCAGCACCAGAAGTTCGTGGTCTTCTGAGATTTCCTGGGTAGACCAAACAAGTTCCCCGTCGTAAGATGCCACATTCAGTCGCAGTATTTCACTGGCTGGACCGGGAGAGTGGCAGTGCCTATTTGATTCTGCTCAGTATTAATAGGCCAGAGCGCGCAGCGCTCCCCAAATCCGGTGGCTCAGCTTGTAGTCACCCGGATGCCCGCGAATAAGAGGTCTACGGTCCCGACCCCTTTTTCTTTTAGTGAGAACCACGTAGACGAAGAGCTTAGTTCTCAAGCCTTCGATATGGCTCCGGAAGGAGGTCGGACCCTCCTACCCCTGGAGGGGAAGGCAGCGAAAAAGGAAAAAGAAAGCGAAGAAAGGAGAATACTGATGAACAGAAAAAAGAGAAGAATACAGAGAGAGATGGAGAAGTGGAAGAAAGAAGAATACAAATAAAAGAGAAGACGAAGAAAGAAGAATACAGCCGAGAAGAGAAGTGGAAAAAAGAAGAATACAGATGGAAAGAGAACTAGCACAAGCGGAAAACATGGTTTAGGGATTGGGTGTTAAATTAAGGGGAGTTGAACTGCACTGGAGTCAATGTTGATGGAAAGCTTAAGCATTTTATTATATATTTCTTCTAAAATGCAAAGGGAACTCCCATTATTATAATGGGCTAGGATTTTTAAAAAATATCGGCAATGACATCGATTTTACATAGTGAGATGCGATCTCCGATGGCTGATTGCACTTTATGGGTCAGAGATTCGCCAGTTATATTGCTGACGCCTAAATAAGGACACATTCTTGACTCCAAAGACTGAGAACACATGCAAAGATATACTAAGCAGCTCCGCAGCTTCCACGAGAGCGTGTCCTTTGCAGTAAACATTAAGTCTATTGAAGAATTATCGTTGAAAATTAGTTTAAAGGGAATATGAGTGAAATATTGCCGGAGAATCTTTAGTAATTCTTTGGGCTAAGAGCGGCTGAGGGTGCCTAAATATGGCATTAATTTTGAGGAGTTGGTCAAAGAAACTAAACAAAATTAGTCTAAGACCTGTAAAAGTAGGTCTTCTATAAAGAGAGCAGTGGGGTGCAGTCAATGGAATCAAGGGAAGCAATGCTTCCAATATTTAAGAAGAAAAGAAAAAGAAATTACACCCCAACAATTAATATGACAGCAGAATCCATTTTATTCTCACATTTATGCTTGCCTATACTCGTATATGCTACCGTTCACTTTCAATCGAATTGGCGTTAGATCTTGATAAGCCCGACTGCAATTGAAGAAATGCATCCTTTTCGTCAAGATTTCTACTCTTTTTTTCTCTTAATTTCAATAATAGTTCTGCTTTTTGGAGCTTTGGAATGAATAGTTTAAAGGTTATATTTACGAGTAAATATTGGTTCTGAAAAAGAAAGCAGCTAAATAGCAAAAGCTCTAGTATGGTTAAGCTCTTATATCTTAAGCATTTTGTTAATATTTCCGGGATTGTGGCTGGCCTACCATAGTCACGCTTCGTATTATTGAGATCAGTAGCCCTGAGGCAGTGCTTATATAAGGGTAGTGTATTTATTATTCATTTTTTTTTAAGTGATACCTCCTTTTAAACAAAATGGGTGCAAATGAAGTTTGGGAGAAAATGCGATTGCATTTTTGAAAAATTATTAAAAAGGAAGTTCAGTGCGATGACTTATAATGAAAGACAAACTATTATTAAAACAGGTAGGCCTACGCCAACACTAGATCTCATCTAAAACTGTTGCACTCAAAAATACACTGTAGGCCAATAGGATAGAACATCTTGGCTAGCTGATTGTGCATACTTACAGAAGGTATTTTATAATTTCAATAAAGTTTTTAAAAAATAACATTCAAATAAAGTGAATAGCTTACAATTTTATAGTTATTTTTAATGAACAACATATTTATTTTTGTAAAACTTGAATTGCTTCTTCATCTTCAAAAGTCAACGCACGCCTCTGAGAGAGACGTATTCATTTTATTACCAGACTTATCAATCACAATTGTCCATAAATGGAAGGACATTATATTTTGAATGCACTGTTGAGTTATATTATTCTATCCTGTTTGCCTTTCACTTCCTTAATAATTTCTTAATCTTTGTTTGATACTTGTTTGGTCTTATTAAAAGCAAAATCACTTGTGTATAATTCTTTCCTTATCTCATATTTTTAGCTTATATATATATATATATATATATATATTAGTGATGGGACGAGTACTCAGTATCTGTATCGAATATCGGTAGTATCGGCTTTTTAGTGGTATAGGAACTCGTATCGGTATCGGGACTTTTATGTCTCATTTCCGATATCAAAATCCGATGCTTGCCCATTAATTCCCAACACACTGTATGCATTCATTTTACAACATATATTTATTATATTTAATGATTATTTCTTGTTTCCCATACGTGAAAAAAATCACATCTGCAGCTAATTTATTTACACAAAATTTAACATTTTATAACCCTTTCAAACCCTTAGTTTTTCAGGGAACCAAAAGGAACAAGCAGAGGCCAAACTACTAGTTTATTCGTACGTGAAAAATTCACGTAATTGCAATCAATCAAATGACTGCAGTTAGTTTGGTATAAATAATATAATTTTATTTAAATGTTTAACTCAATATCCGTAAAATTCGATAATTTTATCCCGTTCAAAAATATTTTTAAAACAGTGTACACGTGCCGTCATAAATGAAGGAAAATTTTAAATTATTTTCATCTCCATTATTATTGGGTAAATCTTGAACAAAAGATTAGAATTTCTAAAGAGTCACTTCTGTCACAATGAAAATTATTATTACACAAAATAATACATGCAATTAGCTTGAAATCAAAGCCGTTCCATATATTCATATCGTATCTATGCTTATGCTACCAAACCATTTAAATCGAATTTTTTAATCTTTATGTACAACTTTTATCTATAAATGTTATTTGATTTATATTCATTCGATATTCATATTCAATTTTCACCCATTGCAGAATGAATATAAACAGTTACATGAAATAAACGTTAGTGTTAGAGAGTAACCATATCGAACATGTTCAAACAGCGTTCATTCAAACGAACAAACACGAAACATATGACTCAAGATTTGTTATTGTATTAATATTCTTTTAATCTATAATCAAATGCGTAGAAATTTCTTATAAATGAAAAATTATTTAAAATATTGGGTTTGAAGTACGACTAATATTCAAGTTTACACCTAAATTGTCTATTGTTTTTATTTGGTCGCTAAAGGAATTAGTTGTATAATTGGATGCCTAAGTATTCTATTTTGTAATAGCTTGAATAATTAAACAATGCACCATTGTTCAGTAGTATTCTTCAAACAAATGAATAGAAACCTATATAAGTATTTACTAATACACAAACACGTACGTATATATATTATATATATATATATATATATATATATATATATATATATATATATATATATATATATATATATATATATATATAAGTACTCGGTACTCGTATCGGAATCGAGAGAATATAGTGGTATCGTACTCGATATCGGTATTCGCTTGAAAATCTGGTATCGTCCCATCACTAATATATATATATATATATATATATATATATATATATATATATATATATATGAGGAATTAAACCACACTTCATGAAGACATATTTATTCCAGAACAGTTTCTGTGTATCACTCACCTTTGTCAACTGGCAACTGAGTAGAAAATTACAGAGAACTCCGAATACACATCTGACGTGATAGAAAAAGATCATGTTACCTGACCCACTCCCCTGCTCGGGCTAATCCCAGGGAGGCCCTAATTTACTACCTGATTAGGGCGGGGCAGATTTACAATTTTGTTTAGGTGCTTACATATCAACCTATTAAAAGAAAATTGACCTTCAGATAAATTGAAATTAGGAATGGATGTGATCAAACTTGATTCTACAATTCTTCTTTTGACATAATTTTTTTTATTTAAAGACCAATTTATTGGGTTGAGGAATAAGTTCTTGAGGTTTTATCAAATTTATTCATTACGATTAACAATTTTAGAAAAAACTTCATTTTTAATTGATAACAATATGCAATTTTATCAATAGTGTATTCTCCGTTGTTATTTAGGACTTCTTCCCAACGTTCAAATAGTTTTTAGATGCCTCTGCAACAAAAAATCTCTGAATTTTGACTCGAAGAATTCGTCTAACAAGTTTCTTAATTCCACATCAGTATTGAACGAAATGTCGCGCAAATTGTTGGAGAGCGATCGGAACAGATGGAAATCCGATGGAGCCAAGTCTGGTGAATATGGAAGGTGCAGCAGGATTTTCCAATTAAGCGTTTGGATGGCGTCTTTTGTCATATTGGCAATGTGAGGACGATCATTGTCGTGTTGCAGAAGGACTCCATAACGTCGATGAGGTCGCTTTTCACCAATAGCTTCGGCGAGTTGATACATTTGTTGAACGTAGAGTTCTGCATCGACAATCCCACCACACACATAGCATCGTCTTTCGTGGATTAAGTCTCTGCTTTAATCGCGGAAGTTTTTTTTTATTGGGGCTAAGCCATTGTTTTCGATGGTTCATGTTGATATAAACACACCACTTTTCGTCGCCAGTGATGATGCGACGAGATGATCCACGAGTAGCCTTGTGACGAGCAAACAAACAAAGCGTTGAAGTTTGTTGCTTTCGCTCAAAGCGTGCGGAACCCATGCAACGAGTTTTTTAACTTTCCCCAACGAATGAAGGTGATTCACTACAGTTTTCTGATCACACGCCAATTGCACAGCCAATTCTCTAGTCGATTGACGAGGATTTTCAGGAAGAAGGTCGTTCAATCGATCTTCATCCAACTTAATGGGGCGCCTAGAACGTTCTTCGTCATTAAGATTGAAATAACCGTTTTTGAAACGTGCAAACCACCATTGAGCTGTCCTTTCTGATAAAGCATTTTCTCTGTACACAGCACAAATATCGCGACGAGCTTTGGCTGCTTTAGCATTGTTCCCGTCTCGATTGAAAATGAATAACAACAAGTGTCGAAAATGCGCCTTTCTTTCAACTTAACATTCCATTTTGAGGGTTCAGAACAAAAATGAAATTAACACAACTTTTAAATAACCGCAATGACTTATTATTCAACTTCAAGACGTAGCCTAAGCAAAAGCCTAATAGTCTACGCTGTTAAGAGACGTAGCCTAACCTTTGCAAATTTTGCTCTCATTATTTATTATTGTTTCCTAATTTGTGCACAAATCACGTCAACAAAACTTAAATCAACACAACATTAAAAAAAAAGCAAAAACTTATTCATCACCCTAATACTTCCTTGAAAATCGATGGAATGATTGAAATCTTTCATTGCCAACTCTGATGTCTCTCTTATGTTCATACCATCTCTTATCTAAATTTCTTCCAGTTTCACCTACATAAACATTTTCACATTCTTTAGATGGAATTACATATACCCCTTTATCCTGTTGATCTTTAGGATTCCTGGAAGTCATCATTTGATTTATAGAATTATTATATTTAAAAGCTATTTTAATTCCTCTTTCCTGAAATAAGTGCTTTAACTTATATAGTTTGTCATTAACTAGCAATGTTATACATATGCTGAAGTCATTAGAACGTGCAAGTTTAGTACAATAGAAAATTTTCCTACCTGTAAAATGAGCTGATGTTATGAACCAATCTGGGTAATATAGTTCTGGAAAATTAGTCTTGATTTTAACAATTTCTTCGTCTAAATAAGAAGGATGACATATTCTATATGCTCTAAGAAATAGTTTATCACCAATATTGGCTTGTCTCTTCATGGAGTATTATGAGACAGAACTCCTACCTAGAATTGCTCCCTCTGACTTCATATTGTTACGGT
Source organism: Ceratothoa steindachneri (assembly GCA_963969495.1). Classification (NCBI taxonomy): domain Eukaryota; kingdom Metazoa; phylum Arthropoda; class Malacostraca; order Isopoda; family Cymothoidae; genus Ceratothoa; species Ceratothoa steindachneri. The sequence goes on from OZ018327.1 coordinate 161,321,952, forward strand.
ATATTGATGATGTTTTTTCAGTATGGCCTGATAATGTTGATTTTGACCATTTTTTCAGTAACTTAGCGGGGACGGTCGCCGTACAAACAAACGAACAATATTGACCGAGGGTCACTCGAATAACCTTGAGCGTATACAAAGCCGACGATGGAGGCTTACACTGGGGGAGGGGGAGTGGGGAGAACACTTACACAGGAGAGTTGCGCGTTGCTGTTACCTCGGAGAGTTGGTCTGAAGGAGTAATCCTTGCCTTGGTGCAAAGTTCAGATAATAGTTTCTTGACAATGACTATTACAGGATGAACTTAGATTTTGCTTTCGAGTTAGAAAAAGAATCGATACTGAGCGCGTTGCGTTGGAGGAGCGGGTAGAAAGGGTACGAGGTAAACTCACGCGAATTAATCGAGAATACCCGGATCTTGAATGGTTCTGCAAAAATTGTGCAGAGTCAAACGGGACGCGAATAGCGGGTACTGACGGGGGACAGGCATAGGATACTGACGGACGGACGGGCGGGCCGGCGGTGGATACTGCCTTCCAACTCTGGTGCCGGAGGATTTATAGTGTGGTCGAATGGGTCCCCCCCCTTCCCTCCCGTCCGAAGGGGAGGGTTCCAGGATCCGACACATCGGCAGGCGAGAGTAGTCTCGCCCTATTTTCACGATCGCGAGAAGGTTCCTAAGTCAGCGAAGCGAAACTTTGTCCGACTCCCGATGGGACCTTTTAGGCTCTCAAACTTCTCGCGGCCTTCTGCGATGGCGGGCTTTCAGGCGACCACGGCGTCTCATGATTTCGCACTTCCATTAGTGCAGACAAAAGGGTCGACCAGGTATATGTTGTCTCTCTCTCCATTGAAGGCGCGGCAGTGCGCATCTTTCTCTCTCTCTCTCTCTCTCTCTCTCTCTCTCTCTCTCTCTCTCTCTCTCTCTCTCTCTCTCTCTCTCTCTCTCTCTCTCTCTCTCTCTGACCTCTGACATCACGCTTTTGAACTTACTTCATTGAGATTTCGGAGGATGATCTTTCCCTATTTGATCTAATTTCCACCTAGGATCGAGCATATGGTTAATTTAACAATTCCATTTATTTTAACCTCAAAAGGCAGGTGACGGCAAAACCAACGACAAAGGCGTCTGCAGTATGTTTTAAGTCGTGTGTACACGACTCTATAAGTTGCTATTTCGGCCTGTAAGTTGGTCGGTCGGATGGTATTTTTACCTTTAAAGGGGTATTGTAGCAATAGCATCGTAACTATTCGTCCGATTCTAACGAAATTTGAAACCCTTATGTCGTTTTGCATTATCTTTCGAGTGGTATAATTTCCAAAGTCCTCTCAAGGCTTTTCCGGGAATTATTGAAAGTTTTGAAGTTCATATGGTCATAAGTCAGAATAGTTAAGAGCACAAGACTTACGTCCGTTGTCCTTGTTTTAATGAGTGACATAAATAGTGGGGCTTCAAAGATGTGTATGGCACCTAGAATACTTAACCCGGTGATTTTGCTGAGTAACGGTGAGAAGTGATGGAAAAAATAATGAAAGCTGAAGGAAATGAAAACCTATGTAATCCAACGGAGAAACATGACTCAGCAGACGAAAGGGAGGGGGTAAACGGCAGAATTTATTACAAAGGGATGGACAAAAATAACAAAGAATAATATATAAAACTAGCCACCTTTAAATAAGGGGGTTTGGAGGGGGAGGACACTGGGAAAAAACATGCCCTATCTTACCTTAGGTTAGAAGGGGAGTAGGACCCACAAACGAAGGCATTAGCGCTTAGTAAAACAAGGGGGTAAAAAAAGGAGCATGTGAAGGTTAAGGCGACCTCCACTAATCCCCCCCTTTCAGGTCATGATGTTGGAAAAAGTAATTTATGGCAAGTGACCTACAAGCGTATGGGCCTTCCATGCGAAACGGGTACCACATAAGAATAATTTGACGTCTTTCATGTCCTTAATCCTCCAAGCATCCTCTTCCCTTCCGCAATTTCACCTCCTCCAATTTGACCACTTCATGTGGGATCCGCGAACCTCATCTTAAAGACGGTCAGATGAATATGCCTCCTTGAGTCTCTTTTTTCTTTATATAAAAACGGTCAGATGGATATTGCCCGTTGAGTCTCTTTTTTTCCCTATATAAAAACGGTCAGATGGATATTGCCCATTGTCTCTTTTTTTCCTCATATAAAGACGGTCAAATGGATATGCCTTGTTGAGTCTTTTTGTTTCGTTATATAGAGGCGGTTAGATAGATAGGCCCCATTGAGTCTCTCTTTTTTATATATATACGGCAAGATAGATATTCCCCTTCTAGTCTCTTTTTTTCGTTATATAAAGACAGTCAGATGGATATGCCCCGTTGAATCTCTTTTTTTTGCTTATATAAACACGGTCAGATGGATATGCCCCTTTGAGTCTCTTTTTTCCTTATATAAAGAGGGTCAGATGGATATTGCCCGTTGAGTCTCTTTTTTTTCTTATATAAAGACGGTCAGATGGATATTGCCCGTTGAGTCTCTTTTTTTTCCTTATATAAAGACGGTCAGATGGATATGCCCCGTCGAGTCTCTTTTTTTCATTAAATAAAGACGGTCAGATGGATATACTCCGTTGAGTCTCTTTTTTAATTATATAAAGACAGTAAGATATATATGCCGCGTTGAGTCTCTTTTTTTTCCTTATATAAAGACGGTCAGATGAATATTCCCCGTTGAGTCTCCTTTTTCATTATATAAATACGGTCAGATGGATATTCCCGTTAAGTCTCTTATTTCCTTATATAAAAATTGCATATGAGAAATGATAATTCGGTTGTGGATATCATTGATGAACTCACTCCAACAAATATCGTTCATAATTTGGGTTCATTTGGTTTGTGAATCGGTTCTTGGTTGGCCTAATTTAATGAGAAAATTTACCTTCGTTTCTCGGCCTTTTCAAGGTCTTAAAACGGAAGAATATGAAGGAAATACGACAGGGATAAGACCAGAGATGAGTTCACTCATATGAGAGGACTATTGTTCATAACGATGGCTCGAGCCCTAAGCTCATTCGCGCCAAATCAGTTTTAAATCCGGTTTCGCGCCTAAAAGCGACTTTCGTTCGATCACCTGAGGTGGTCGCTCTCCGAGCGCTTTGTTCCCTTCCTCTCACATAAAAAAAAACAAGATAGTTAGGCTTGTGCGTGCATGCGCGCACATATGTGTATCTGTTCACACATAGGGGCGTGCACGAACTCATCTCTCAACACAATTTTCGAAAGAAGAAACATGTGTGTCCATTTCCGTGTCGTTGCGTAGTAGAGTCTTGTATGCGCACGTGTGGAAGAAATCGCCTTGGAGAAATTTTTTGTGTACGCTTTATAATAGTGAAAGAGCGAGAGTTTCTGTGAAGAAGGATTACATATAATTTGAGGAACAAAAACGGTCTGCGCCTCAAGAATTACTTGCTAATAGAAAAAGTGGTTCTGATAGCGATGAGCACTTCATGACACAGGTTCGAATCCAGTCCCTTATTTTCACCTTCATATACCGGTTAGACTAGTATTCTCTATTTTCTCAGTTTCTAAATCTCCCATTTTCTTTCTTAAGTCTTTAAAGGTGACGTAATATATTCCTCAGCGTTTTACCGGGTTGTGATACCACTTTTCCTTTCCTTGGGCTATTAATAATATCCATTGTATATCACATGCCATGTGATTTTCCTTTATAACAACACACACACACGCACACAGATATATATATATATATATATATATATATATATATATATATATATATATATATATATATATATTAATAAACCACTGTGGAGGAGCGTAGTAATTATTATCTCGAGACCAGTTTCGGCATGGAGTTTGTTATGCCAGCCTCAGTCGAACACTAAGAATACATGCAGTCCCACCAAGCTTACAATATATATATATATATATATATATATATATATATATATATATATATATAGTTTACAGAGATCCAATAGGAGTTCCTAATCAGGGGGGGTGAATTTAAGTTCATTAAGGATAACTTTTAAGATTAGATCTTTGACGTGGCGGCTGCATTTGCGTCACTGAAAATGTTTTTAATAGTGATATGGGTTTCTTGCGCCAAAAACATTGGCTGATTATGGGAAATCTTTTGTCACCCATTCTGTGCAATCTTTTTATGGAACATTTCGAAATGTCTTTACTCCCCTCTGTTACCCCATCCCCAAATTTTGTATGGTACAGATATGTTGTGACGTCATATCGATGTGGCCTTTAAATCAACTGGGATCTTTTGACAATTTCTTAAACAACCTCAATAACTTAAACCCTACCATAAAATTCAAATATGAATAGGAAAATAATAATTGTCTACCTTTTCTCGATGTCAAAATTGTAAGAGTAAATGACCTACCTACCACCTTCTCTGTATACCGTAAAACCACTAATTCCAATTCTTACATCCATCTTTACACTATCATGATATAAAAGTTAAAAAAGCCATTGTAATGTCTATGTTTTTGAGAGGATTTAGAATTTGTGACCCATGTTTCTTGTCCGATGAAATAGCTTTCATCACCTGTACATTTAGAGAACTAAAATATCTCCTCCATATCATCAATGAATGCTTATCCAAAGCCAATTCAAAGTTCTATTGCCCTAAAAGTAGGAACCCAGATACTTAAAGAAACTGCCTCTCCCTTCCATTTTCTCCATTACTGAAAGGTTTAAATAGTATCCTTTCCCTTAACCACCCCGCTTTTAAATACCCTTCGACCATTAAAAAATCATTCCCTACCACCAAACATATAGAAAGAACCAACGAAACATTTATTTAACCCCCTGTAAAGAAATTAACTTCCCTTTATTTTACATAGGCGAAACAGGAAGAAATCTGGATAAGAGAATGTACAAACACAGAGGAGACGTTAGACGGGGAAACACAGCCTCTAGTCTTTTCACACACACCAATAACTTTAACCACCCGATAAACTTCCCACAGGCCAAACTAATCTACCCGTGTAAGGATTTCCGCAAAAGAAAGGTCATTGAATCCACCCTTATAGATGAAATCCCCAATTTTAACCTTTCTGATTGGCAATCTAAATGCAGCCCCGACGTCAAAGATCTAATCTTAAAAGATATCCTTAATGAACTTAAATTCATACCCTCTGATTAGGAACTCCAATTGGATCTCTGTACACTATATATATATATATATATATATATATATATATATATATATATATATATATATATATATATATATATATATATATATATATATATATATATTGCACGCTTGGTGGGACTGCATGTATTAGTGTTTGACTGAGGGTGGCATACTCAATGCCGAAATTGGTCTTGAGATAATAAATACTAGGCTCCTCCACAGTGGTTTTATTACCATATTTGGAATCTGTCATTGGATTTAACAATTGTTCTTATATATATATATATATATATATATATATATATATATATATATATATATATATATATATGAAGACACTGTTTTCCCCAATAGCGAGTAAATTATAGTGAAATGAAACCACTTTTTGAGCATAAAGCTTATTGAACCGAAACTAGTTTCGGTATGAAGTTTTCCATACCATCTTCAGCCGCTAACTGAGAGAAATCGACAAAGAGAACAGAAATACTAAAATATACAGAAATCGGCAACTGACATTAATCAGGAGGTGTTAGTTTTAGGTGATTAACAATATTTTTTAAATTGAGGTCAGATACATAGCAGCTACATTTGCGTTGACCTTCTGACAGATTAAAGTTTGGGATTTCTTTGATTAATATAGATTCTATAATTATTCTTTTATTAAAATCCCAAACTTTAATCTGTCAGAAGCATCGCGAGTGTGGAATCACCTACAACCAGCCGAGAGACGGTGCTCCTCGCAAGATTAACGCTCGGTCTCGACGTTACATTATTGGAATGGTAAAGAATAATGCAGTTATTAATATGAAAGATCTGCAAAGCGATCTGGAAATCTCAAGGACTAAATTGAGTAAGAGAACTATTAGTAGAGAGATTTATCGTAATAATCTGCATTATTTCACTCCCCGCCAACTCCACTTCGTAATAAAGAGCATCTTGAAAAAGAGAAGTTAATTTTGAAACCATGACATATGGTCAGATGAGAATAAATTAGAACTTTTCGGCCAAAAAGGATGTTCGTCACATTTGAAGGGCAGAAGGAACTGACTATGATCCTAAGCACACCATCACACCCACACCCGTGGAAAATAGAAAACCGAGGAGGTAGTTTCATTCTTTGGGACTGCTTTAATGCACATGGCTGTAATCCATTTCATTTGGGGGAGGGGAATGGATGGTGCGACGTATTGAAAGATACTGGAGGAAAAGCTGCTCATAAATGGGATTCTACGACCGACATCATTGGATATTTCAGCAGGACAACGACCCTAAGCACACAGCCAAATTAACTCAAGAATCGTTTTAAAGGATAAAAAGAAACTTCCTTCATTTGCCAAGTCAATCGCCAGGCCTCGATCCTATTGAACATTTGTGTGGAATACTGAAGGCTGCAATCAAAAAGAAAAACCCACAAAACCTTGCTTTTTGAGGGAGATTTGGGCAAACGAATGGAACAAAATATCAAGAAATGATTCCAAAAAGATTATACCAACCTATCCGAATCGTTTTCGTGCTGTTATTGCAAACAAAACTTAGCCATAAAATATTAAATGAATGAACTTATTATTGGTTGTTATTTAGAAGGAAAATCTTTATTATGTGTATTTGTTCTGTTAAATATATATTTACCGAGTTTCCTGTTAGCTTTATAAAGAGAGAAAAACACGAAATAGTTCAGAAATATTGAAAATATTGAAGACCCACTGGTGAAAATGAAAATGACTTCGAGCGGTTTCGTCTTTATAACAAAGTCTTCGTGTCTTTTTCGGAAGAGGACCGGCAGTGAATTAGACGTTTGAGGCTATCGTCAAGTTAAGGTTAGGCTATGGTGTTTGAGGCTCGTAGTGCGAGTACAACCTGTAGGTTAAGCTAGGTTTTGGTGCAAGGAACTGGCGCAAACTTCTCACAGAAAGTTTTTTCTAATCAATTTTGGCTTCTTTTGACATTTTAAGCTCCTTAACACAAAACCAGTAGTTATCAACCCTTTGCATCATGAGTGAATGAAATAAACGATTGTCTCAAAAGATAATTTTGATTTTTCTAACCAAGTGGCTTTTCGCAATCCAACGCTAAATTGCATTTACGCTTCCTACAACGTCAACGGCAACGCGAAGATGTTAATGAAAGTTTCATAATATGTCCATTTTTGCAAAGTCGCTGTCCTAACCTAACCTAACCTAACCTTAACTACGCGATAGCCTCAAACGCCTAATTCGCTGCTGGGCATGTTCCGAAATAGACCCGAGGACTTTGATAATAAAGACGAAAGCGTCTTAGTTCTTATTCCGAAGAGCACTTGACCACACAGGTTCGAATCCACCTCCTTTATTCACCTTCATATAGCAGTTAAAATAGTTTCCCTTTTTTCTCTGTTTATAAAATTCCCATTTTCTCTTTTAGGCGTTTAATAATTCACGTAATATATTCCTCAGAGTTTTATCGGGTTGTGATAGCAATTTTCCTTTCCTTGGGCTATTAACTATATATATATATATATATATATATATATATATATATATATATATAATATATATATATTGATTAAATACGATCGAACCTAATTCGAAGAGACTGTCCGGGGTCTACATTAAAGTTGGAGATGTAATTTAAAAAAACGCCTACCAAACTATTAGGTGAAACAGCATTGCTACAATTAGAAGTGGAACCAGCACTGACCCATATAATTTCATGATCGAATGTAGTGTTTAAAGCGCACATGTAAATCTATTCCTGACTGTCCTATGTATACTTTTGGGTAATCTACATTTTATAACATACACAATGACTAATTTGGAGGAGAGTTTTTTACCAGAGCAGAATACAGTTTGGAGGCGTCTTTAAACACGACGTTGATATCTAAATACCGAGGAAGACGTGGTAAATGTATAGAGAGTTGGTTGAAAGGGAGACAAAGGATCATTTTAGAGTTAAATGTTTCTTGTTTATTAATAGGATGATAGAACATTTTTTAGCTACTCTTTAGGACAAAAACTGTTACCACTCTTTCTGCTCCAAAGAGGAAAGAGGTCAGCTTCCACGCCGTATCGGCTCTCTTTGAAATCAGCGGGGTTCTAATAGGCGCCGCGTCTATCTTCACGGCCGAGTTGTTTGCCATTAATCCCTCGGTACGGGAATAACGCGATCCACGGCGACTCTCAAATCGCCCTGAGTGCTCTCTGGGCCTCGGAATCGCCACAACCCCTGCCCCGTGGTATCTGTGAAGCCAAGGTTGCCGCGAGCCGGGTGAAGGTCGGGATTATCTTCTGCTGGCTTCCTGGACACGTGGAAATGGCAGGAAATGGGGGCGCTAATGAGTCGGCGATGTCTGGGTGACTAGAACAGCATTTGGATCTTCACAACACCCACTACATGGCAGGAATCGAGTCAGCCCGCCGAGGTTTCTGTCAATGAATATCGGATACGGCCGAGGTAAAAGTTGCGTGCAAATTTAGCACATTCCCCATTTGGTGGAGTGCGCCCCAGCACCTTATTGTGACGACTGCGTTATCTCCCAGACTGTTCGGCACATTCTTGTTGAATCTTCCAGTCTGGTTATTACTACGACTTTTGCTCTAGTATGCAGTTCCCGGATGGGCTCTTTAAAAGGAACAAGATCAAGAGACCTAAGTCGCGTGCTCTCAATTATTCTGACTTATGACCTAACGACCTTCAAAACTTTCAATAATTCACGAGGTATCCTTGGAAGGGCCTTAACAATTATATCACTGGAAAGAGAATGTAAACCAACATAAGGGTTACAAATTTCGTTAGAATTGATCGAATAGTTACGATATTATTGCCAAAAACTCATTGAAAAGTAAAATTTTTACCATCCGACCGACTGAATTACGAACCGACATAGTAACTTATAGAGTCACTCACACGTGACTAAAAAAAGGCTGTAATTTTCACAGAGTTTCATCTGCTTATCTGTTACTAGTGTTACTGATGTTACATGTTAAGCAAATTCAGTTCATTCTTGTTAATTGTTTTGGGAATATACCAGTACAATGTTATTTATTCTTCCTTATTTCACTGTTATATTCATCCCTTGTACTCGGGACGGATTCGTCCACACTGACTGATGGACTTATAGACTTTTGGGGGGAGGCCGGCCTTCTCCCCTTTATTTAACTAGTGGGGGTTTTTGTCATTTTAGTAGGTCGCACGTTCCTGCGCCGGGGGGAGGCGGACCTTCCCCGATGCCGCTTGTTGCCTTTTTCCTTTTTTTATTGTTGGGTTTTGTTTGTTTTTTTGTTTTTTTGCATCTTATTTTAAGCTAGCCTAGTACTAGGCAGTGTTGAATACGGCGACTAATGCCCAAGTAGGCAGTCACCAGAGGAGCTGTTAATTTTTTTTTTTTAAATCGCTCTTATATTTATATCGATATACCAAGCAATGGCTTCGCGACTTCCTTCCCTACGTGGGGAGCTTGTGCTTCCCTACTAAGATTAAAATCTTTAGAAAAGCAGCCATGGTTAAATTTTTATAAATTTTCTGAACTTTGCCAATTATAATAATTTTCAAAAGTAACTAAATTTCCCCCCTTTCAAAAAATCACGTTGCTAAAATATAGTTATAGATAAAATAAAAAAGCAGCCTTACTTAAATTTTAATAAATTTTCTGAACTTCATCAATTGTAATTCATTTTCTTTTAAAACATTAAAAAGTATTGGATGATCATATTTATTTTTTCTGAACTGTTTTTTCAAACTCTAAAGAAATTCTTAGAAATTACGTTGATAAAAATTTAAAATAAAATATACATAAGTCATAACCAAACTAAGATGAAATTATTATTCAAATACTCCCCAAAATTCCGTTCTTAAATTATAGAGTTAGGGGTGATGATAAATAAACATTTACGACGCCGCATTTATCTAATTGCCTAACATTTCTAAGGTGTCCGAAAACTGTTTGGACATGGCTGTACAATTCGCTCGTAGGATCAAAGGATTAAGGATGGTAATAGAGTTGGGTCATTTTTGAACATGTTTGGGATGAAAGATTTTTAAAAAATCTGATCATCTTTTGCTTGTGTAGATGCATTTTAGAACCAAGCAGATGCTGCTCATCCGCATCACCCCTCCCCCCCCCTTTCTTCTTTGGTCGTTTTCGCAGTGCGGCTTCACATCCATCATCTTTATTTGCATTGTGCCAGGATTTAGGGCGGTGTGAGTTCCTTTTTTCCCCATTATTGCGTGAATATCATCTTGCATGCATCTGCAATTGGACATGGACGCCTATATATATATATATATATATATATATATATATATATATATATATATATATATATATATATATATAGGCGTCCATGTCCAATTGCAGATGCATGCAAGATGATATATATATATATATATATATATATATATATATATATATATATATATATATATATATATATATATATATATATATATATATATATATATATATATATATATATATATATATATATATATATAGAGAGAGAGAGAGAGAGAGAGAGAGAGAGAGAGAGAGAGAGAGAGAGAGAAAGAGAGAGAGAGAGAGAGAGAGAAACACCAACCACATAATTGATTTTCCTAGTGCTTACCGTTAGTGATGGATAAGAGGCTAGGGAGCCAAATAATTTACCAATGTAACGATTTTAATAAAGGAGAAATTATCGAATCTAAATCAATCAAAGAAATCACAAACTTTAATCTGTCAGAAGGTCAACACAAATGTAGCCGCTATGAATCTAACCTCAATTTAAAAAATATTGTTAATCACCTAAAACCTACACCACCTGATTAATGTCAGTTGCCGGTTTCTGTATATTTTAGTATTTCTGTTTTCTTTGTCAATTTCTCTCAGTTAACGGCTGAAGATGGTATGGAAAAATTCATACCGAAACTAGTTCCGGTTCAATAAATTTGTGCTCAAAATGTGATTTCATTGTACAATAATTTACTCGCTATTGGGGAAAACAGTGTCTTCATATATATATATATATATATATATATATATATATATATATATATATATATATATATATATATATATATATGGGGGGGGGGGTGATTAGTTTGGGAATTTTTTCGACTATATTTTCGAGTTTCTTTTCACTGTTTTATTCTTTTTGCTATCTCCATTACCCTTGTGTGTGTTCTTATCTGTTTCTTATACGAGGCAGTTCCTCTTTCCATCATCCAGTCCAGTCCCACCTAGCATCCTCATTAATAAACCTATCCAGTCTATTCTTGAAACTCCGCAAATAAGACGCTTCTATCACATGATTAGGGACCCTAATTCACTCATCTACCAGTCCATTTTGAAGCAATTTCTCTCCTAAACCTAAACTTGTCCAACTTAAACCCATTGCTACGTGTCCTATCCTGTTCACTAAAAATAAGAACCTTACTTATGTCTCCCCTATTATATATAACCTTTTGTCCGCTTGAAGACTTCAATCAAGTCCACCTCGAACTCTTCTCCTTTCCAATGTTGTTTTTTTTTAATCACCTTCACCTTCTGCGTGCTTTTTTTCAGTGTCTAAGTTTCATTTCAGTATATTTAAACAGGTAGAATTCAATGGTTAATTACTTCACGTTTTGAGCAGAGATGTTTCTTCTCCAGTCTTACTTTTGTTCTTCTGGTAGGCTCCCTGTCCATACTAACAACAAGAATTGCACGTTGCTCTAGGAATTCTTGTTGCTACCCTAAAATTTCTCTTCTTCTGCAAACATATTATTGATTAGTTTGGAGATTGTGTCATTTCCGGTTGGCATTTGATATCTCCCAAAAGTTAGCTATTATTTGATCCGATTTAGTGTTTGTTTTTTTTATTATTTTCTATTATATTCCCCTGGTGTTTTTTTATGATGATTTTGATTGTGGAATAATCGGTTTTATCTCTAAATCATTCCATCCCAGCTCATTTTTCAAGTTTTCTCAAAAATTATTTTAAAAGCTTAACTTTTTTTCCGTTTAAAATACCCTTTTGATGTTTAAAGTTTCGCGCGGTAAAATTGTCTGATGTCAAACACGCAACAAGCAAAGGGGGAAAACAGATTCAGATTGCTTTCGACATTATTGACAAATACCTCCTAGTGAATCGGTTGACCAGTTCAAGTCAAGACTAGACAAAGTCTTGAAAAGTGGCCGTTTAGGGACGCAAAACAATTGAGCAGCCTTGTGCCCGCTCAATTGCTAGTCCAAAGGTACCCTCTTTGAATGGACCGTAAGGTCTCCTAGGGTACCTTCTTTCCTTGTTGTTACTCCTTGTTGTTGTTACTCCTTAAAGAACGAGCCTAAAAACAAAATATAGCAACTTAGTAAAGAAAAGAAGAGCCCGCCATAACCCTAATACTCAAAAAAAGGGAGAAAATCATATAAAGTTTTATTTTGAGACTTTTTGTAGGAAGTAAATGATTGGATCTGCGACAACATCCCTGGTTTCAAAATGAATTTGGGAAAAGTATCAAAATATGCTAAAATGTTTCTTAAAATACAATTTATCGATTTAATAATAGATTTAGCGCTATTCCAATTAATTACATAATTATGGTTAAAAATGTGCATGAATAAGGAAGATATTTCATTATATGTAGTTACGTACATTTGTTTGGTGTTTTACTTGTACGTAGAGTTCATTTCCCGATGGTTCATTGGAGGATTTGGTACCATCATTCCATCTCATCAGCGCCAGATTGGGTGGTTTAGTTTTTAACGTGGGTTGGGTGTAGAGATGACTTGTATGTGAAAATTAGATCAATTTTGAGAGGTTGGAGGAGAGGAAAAATTAAATTGAAAGCTTTATTATAGGGTAAGGTCACTATATTTACAGCTTCGAATTAACTATTATTAACATTGATATTATAAAAGGGTTTTATTAGCTGAGTCTTCACACAATTTTCTAAGAAATATAAGAGAGAACACAAGTTTGAACCTATTTTTATAAATTATATTTCATCCGGTGGTGGTATATTGAAGTGGTTTATGTACAGTTGTGGTTGTGTATTGGAGTGGTTTATGTGCAGCTGTGGTTGTGTATTGAAGTGTTTTACGTGCAGCGGTGATGGTATATTGGAGTGGTTTATGTGCAGCGGTGGTTGTGTATTGGAGTGGTTTATGTGCAGCTGTGGTTGTGTATTGAAGTGGTTTACGTGCAGCGGTGATGGTATATTGGAGTGGTTTATGTGCAGCGGTGGTGGTGTATTGGAGTGGTTTATGTACAACTAACTATGATGCAGAGGGCACTATTTGCTACTGTTTGTACCTTGTGTAGGTGTCTATTAGGTATGGATGGTGCCAAGGTTGAGGATACATATGTTAAACGGGCGGGAGTCCTAGTCGCCAACGGGAATGAACTCGTAATTTATTGGTTAAGTTTTAAGGTACTGGTGGTTCAGTACTGGTTTGCGCAACGGTTCTTGGAGATACGAACAGGAGCTTCAACTGAGGGTGCTTTATTAAAGCGTGACTTGGTTGTGGTCAGTGCAGGCAGTCATGGAGTAGGAACTCTACATTGACTAAAGAGGTTCCGACCAAGGGGTATGAACCAAAGAGGAGAGTTATTTTCTCAAGTTTTATTATTATTTAAACTAAAGTTCTTTAACAAATTTCATAGCTTTCAAGAGGTTTGATATCAATCTAATAGGTGGTCAGCCTTTGGAGAATTCTGAGCTGATCTACCGTTTACAACATTATTCTATATATGACAAGTTCCGGAATTAGGTGGAGCCAAAATTATTTTACAATTTCTAATAAAAAAGGAGTACCTTTTCTCAATCTAGTTTTACTGCTCATGCGCTAGGAGTGCCTTAAAATGGAAAACCAAATTAAAACATACTAGGGTATTACATGTGGGGGTCTTTTATATCTGAGCAAATCGCTCCTTGAAGGTAAAATAAGATCGGACAGGATTCGTTGATTTGATTATTAAGAACTGAGGCGAACCGAAGTTAGAGGGAATCTCTTAACGAGCTGGAGAGGGCGAAAGAAAGGGTTGGTTATCCTATCACAAGGAAAAGTGTCTTCAAAGGAGGGTCTTTTAATTCAGCCGGAGGGCTGGGGAGGGGCAGAACATGACCATGAAAAATGCAAAAACGGGTTGTTGCCAGGAGGTCAAACTCGTACGACTTAAGAGACTGAATTCCTCCCGTTTCTTAGTAAGAGAGATGTATGTACATATATATACTTATACACACATCTTTTCTTATGTATATTTTACTCGTATATTCACCTAAGGACGACTATTTTAATTATACAGATATAAGTATAGCTAAAAAGGTCATAATACAATGATGGAAATGGATCTGTCATGAAATTACTTACCTTTTATTCCATTTAATTTACTTCCATTGTTCATCTGCTTTATTCCATTGATAATAATTTCCCAAATATTTATTAATGTTTCTTATGTAAATGAAGCACATTTACACATAGTTCAATGAAGTGCGGAGGAACTGTCTGTAAAGGAATGTTAGGGTTTTTTCGCCTTATCCAACGTTGGTGTTTGTTAGCATTGCGAAGGTGCAATGTTCGTACAGGACGTTCGTTGTGATGTTTCGTATGTAGTGAGCGAGTCATGTGTGGGTCTAGGGTGACACTCAAAAGCGTGGGGTTACGGTCCTTCAGGGGTATATTTCTAGCTTGCCTGGTGGGTTATGTTGGTAATATGTGAGAGCGCTTGGAAGAAGTGAAAAAATGACGTAAAACACTATGATTTATACTGCGATGAATTGAATGCATATAGAAGTGATATAAACATCCATTCTAAGTGACTTGTAGTGCCAGGTCAAAGTCATGAACTTATGTTAAAGAAAGTTGTGCATTTTTCTCTTCTACTAATTACATACAAAATGGAGGTCGGTAGTCCTTAGCCATATGCTAAAATATAGAGACGCGACAAAGGCCATGGGCTAATATTTTTGCGAAGATTACGAAAATACCCCCTCTATTTTTATCTTACACGTGCAATTTTATGGCGAATTGATACATGTATGTCTGATTATATGGTTGTAGTTAAATAAATTTATGGCTATGATTATGCCTAGAAGATACTGTAAAAATCCTTAAGGTTTTGCTATTTCTGCGTTGTTAATGTTTAAAGACGATAAGCGAATACTTACTCCATTTTTTTACTATAAGAATTTTCCTTCCCCAGATTCCAACCTAGAGTCCCCCCCCCCCCAAGATCAGAACGCCTGTATTTCGATCATAACATCTTTCATAACTTTTTGTCAGATAAAATCAAAGGTTGTGGTACACTAAATTTGGTAACGTTTGATTTTCTCTTACCAAAGGTTATGCAAGATATTATCATTGAAATACAGGCGTTCTGATCGTTTGGGGCGATACTGTATGTAGTGGACTACATAGGTCATGCTGATTCTGTAATAGTCTTAGAATTGAATTCGTTTTGATTCAATTCTATGTTTCTTAAATAAGTTTATGTATATATATATATATATATATATATATATATATATATATATATATATATATATATATATATATATATATATATATATATATATATATATATATATATATATATATATATATATATATATATATATATATATATATATATATATATATATATATATATATATGCAACAAAGCCCACAGGGAAAATTAATACAAGGATGCCAAGTACTTTCTAACTTTATTTGGAGTTCTTTATCATTCCTTGATAAAGAACTCGAAATAAAATTCGAAAGTACTTGGCATCCTCGTATTAATTTTCCGTGTGGGCTTTGTTGCATTTATTGCTTACTCATGCGATACTTTGTGAGTTTTCCACATATATATATATATATATATATATATATATATATATATATATATATATATATATATATATGTAATAGCATACTTTCATTTTTCATTCATAATTTGATTGGGAAATAACGAAAGAGATATTATTAAAGAAAAATATTGTTAATATTTTAATTATTAACATTTTATGAATAGTAAAATAAAAAATAAATTGAAAAAACGAATGCAGGATTTCCCGGGAAATCTCGTAGATAAAAAATGTCCAAAATCCCGGGAAAGAAGCCCTAATATATATACGCGCATGTGTGTATATATAAAATCTCCAAAATAATTAATATTTGTTTTCTCTTTTTCCAGGTAATAAGAAAATACAAATACAAAGAAAGGAGGTAAGGTCAGTTTTTAAGTAATTAATTTATTTCGATGCACCTTCAGTATTCTACCTCACAATATAAACAAATCATGAGTGCTAAAGGTTTAATGACCATAACTGTCATCAACGATGTCATTATTGGTCTGACAAATTCAATCTCTACAGAATGAAGGTAAATTTCACTCTCCATTGATTGTTTCATCTGAACCATAATATAGAATAAATTGTTCCATCTAAAGAAATAAAGAAAAACATACGAGACTTCATACCTTTTAAGGGTAGGAAATTGCCGTTAATTGACCCTAAATCCGCTCGTCTTGTCGCACTGAAGATCGAACGTGTGTGATAACCGAATCTCATATCGGTTGAAGGACGAGTTTCCTCTTCATCGTGGATCTTCTCATCTACGATTAGTTTTCTGGATTTCAGGTCCCTTGTTTCTTGCAACTTTTCACTTCCTTCTAGCTCTTTTGTATGTCTTCCACTCTATATCTGTGGTATACATATGTTCTTTCCTTTGTCCAAATTGTTTCACTATTTTCGTGAAAGTTAAAGTGATTTAAACTAGGATTTTGGCGTAACTTCAATACATCTGTCCGTAAGAAAAACCTCGGACGCTCAGAGGTATAAATTTGAAGCTCCCACGAGGTGTACGGGAAGGAAGCAAGTGTTGGAAGATGCTTGAACAAAATTACTACAAGTTGTAATGGCAACAAGGCATTATTTGAATTTATTCTTCAACGTTGGGGTTATCCTACTACAGAAAGGTTATAAATGCATTTGTTTTCGATGTTTTCAGGGAGTTAAATGTATTTGTATATGCAACTTGCCATTCTTTCCCGGGATTCTGAGTTTACCGGGACACTATCGATTGACAATTACTCTAAGGGGTTGATGTAGTTCAGATATGTTATGAGAATGGGGAGAGGTGTTTTTCAACATGCTAGTTGCGTGTGTGCCATTCACAATCCTCGCATTGCCAGGCACGGAACAAATACTTAGTGCTTGACATCTGAATCTTCCTCTCCCTTTAATTTAGGTCCGGATTTTATACACCATTTTTGGGTGTACTCATTATCTCTTGTAACTCTACTCCTCTTGTTCCTTATTCTTACTGGCACTCATACATCTGCCAAAGCTCATTTTTGTCATAATTGTTGCTATTATTGATCATTAACTATGATTAATAAGGTTTCTTTTTATTTCAACATGAAGTGTAGCATAAAATGAAAGGAGACGTGTAATAAAGAGTGCCTGCTGCCTTGTCTATACCTACCTAGTCCAGTATGTAAAGGGCTGTTTATTCTCTGAATGCGTGCACATATGTGCGTGCGTAGATTTTTGTATATATATATATATATATATATATATATATATATATATATATATATATATATATATATATATATATATATATATATATATATATATACCTCAACGCCTATGCTTTATTACTTTTAGACTGTTCCTTTAAACAAACCCATAATAATATTTCGAAAAGTCTTTTAACGGATGTAAAACTTCGTTAAGGGAAGCTCAACATTGTTATGTAGGAGAACATAGATGGAATCCCATATGTAATTTGATGTTTATGCCAAGAAATTACAGTAATTGAGACAACAGAGACTATTCGGTCCATTTTCAAGTACCATTGAGCAGTCTATCTAGACATTCACTCAAGATTTAAAGAGAAAGAAAGATCTATCGAGGGGACTCTGATCTGCTACTCGTACAAATCAATATATTTTAAAGGAAATTGAGAAAGGCAACATATATAAAAAAAAATTAGAAAAGTCTCATCTAAGTATTTCTTGTTTGTGACAGCATTGGTTGTTATCTCGACTTTCAAAATGCTCTTAACACCGTTCCGCTTAAAAGACCTTTGATAAAGCTAAAAGGGCACGGAATAGGCGACAAATTATTAAAATAGATTGAAGACGGGTTGGAAAACCGTAAGCAGAGAGTCGTTGTAAATGACAATAGCTCCTCATGAACTTCGATAACTAGTAGTATTCTTCAGGGATCTATTCTCGGACACTTTTTTTTAATGTACATCTAGGTTTTTGATATAGTTTTATGTAAAGTTTCAATATATATTGATGAATCGAAACTTAGTCTAAAAGATACTAGATGCACCCCAACGTGGAAAAATGTAAGGTAATGCAAATTGGTCATGATAATCTACGACCAGAATACAATATGGGTGGTCAAATTTTAAACAAGATCAAAAGAAAAAATGATTTATAGACGATTTACACTCGTGTGTTGTTAAATCTTCAAAAATGTTTCTAAGCTACATGGCAAGGCATTTTGCCTTAAATCAAAAGATATTATTCTTCCTTTTAAATAAGGCGCTTGTATGACCTCATTTGGAATATGCAATACATTTCCGGTCGCCAAATATTAGAAAGGACATTGCAATATTGGAACGCGTCCAATGTCAAGCGACGAAATTAATTCCTGAACTTAGAAATAGATCGCATAGAGATAGAAGCAACTCATAATATTGTCACTGGCAGGTCGGTATCTGCGTGGCCAACTTATCCACGTATTTAAAATACTAAACTAATACATTAAAATGAACTAGAAGTCAATATATGAACTAGATAGCCGAGTGTCGACTAGAAAAAAAAACGGTAATAAGCTAGCAACAAAAGATTTAGCACTGATATAGCACAGCATTTATTTTCTTATAAAATAATACAAACATCAAATAACCTGGCTAGGAATGTCATTAAAGACACTAGAGTCAATATATTAAAGAATAAAAAGCGATAAATATTACTTTAAAATATAACTTATGGAAACAAAAGTCCTTAAATAAATTATTTTTGTATATCCTCTAAACTTTCCACCACCTCTGACCTCCAACATTTCGCTTCTCTCTTAAACTAACTGTATTGTATCTTAGGGTCTTTGCTGTCTTATAACTCCGTAAAACCTGATAGGAAAAAGATCTCAACACTTAACTATATAAAAAAATATTTATATATTTTTAAGTACATTTAATCCATTGTATAGTAACCATTCTGTTCTACCACCTTTTCCATTTTATTGTTTTGAAAAAACAAACAAATTGTTTGAACAAATAAAATTGTTATGATAAAATTTAGAGTAGTCTTGCCTAGTTAGGCCATCGCTAGTCTTTTACAGGTTCTTTTTCGTTTCTGTCAAAATTCGCTTATTTATTTCCGACAATAGGCGAGCCTAATCATTGCTAATAGCCTAACTACATTAGCCTAATCATTGCTAATAGCCTAACTACATTAGCCTAATCCTTGTTAATAACCTGACTACGTTAGCCTAATCCTTGTTAATAGCCTAACTACATTAGCCTAATCCTTGTTAATAGCCTAACTACGTTAGCCTAATCCTTGTTAATAGCCTAACTACATTAGCCTAATCTTTATTAATAGCTTAAATGCGTTAGTTTAATCCTTGTTACTAGCCTAACTACATTAGCCTAATCCTTATTAATAGCCTAAATACGTTAGTTTAATCCTTGTTACTAGCCTAACTACATTAGCCTAATCCTTGTTAATAGCCTAACTACGTTAGCCTAATCTTTGTTTAATTAATAGCCTAACTACGCTAGCTTAGTCCTCATTTGTGCTCATTAGGGAGATGTGCTTAGTTTTTAGCTCCTATTTTTTGCATACCAATGTTTTTCCCATATATTTTTTTCGGGATGGGGAGATCAAACCAATAAAATGGAAATGGCGGTAGAACAAAACTGGTATCAATAAAATAATGGAATAAATTCACTTCTTTTTTCAAAGCGAAACGAACTTTCTGGATGACTTAAAGTGTATATTTCCTTGGAGTGAAACAAATAAGGAGGGTACGAGTTTTTTTTACTAAATGTGAGAGAACACAAAATTAAAAAGTGTTAATTGCTTCATTATCGAAACACACGCCAGTCTCTTTTACCTTACATTCAAAGGCCTGTGTTATGTGCAATCTATATCTATAAATCCCTAATAATATGTTAGTCTGTTCGATAAATATATGAATTTATCCTGTATCTTTCTTATGATATTTTTTCACCCAGGCAAGGCCTGGTATCTCATTCAGCTCGTATTTAATATTTCTTCAACCGAGTAATCTCGCCGAGTCTTGATTTCCACTCCATGATTCGAGTCAGTTCTCGACTAGATTCGTCTTAATAATAAATTGGGCCGATACATAAAGAGGAGTTGGAATATTGATGGTGTCGGAAATAAATTAAGTGATACACGCACGAAAGGACATTTAAAGATAAGCCTTCTTTTTCTTTCTTTAAATCTCTGATCATTTTCTGGCTTTATTGAGAAAATATAAGAAATGCAACTTGTTTAGAGATAGATGTATAAATAAGGAGTAGTCTGGTGTAGAGGATGAATAAAAATGTGTTTTCCAGAAGTCATGAATGCAGGTTGAAAATGCTTTATAACTCGAGTTAAGGAAAATTTTAACCGCTGATATATACACTACCGAGTAAAATAAGTCAACAATTTTCATTTATTGAAATAAAGGCAATTTCCATTGTTCATAAAGGCATGCATTTGATATATTGTATGAAGATTTCATATGATAGAATCCTATATTCAAGAAATTACACAAAATAAACTAACAAAATAAAATATTGACAAGTGCAAAATAAGAGAACGATTTTTTTCAGGAACACTCTAGAAGTTTCTTGAAATCATTTCGCAACATTTTGCTCATTAGGTGAGAAATGTAAAAAACCTATTGTTGTAGTATTCAGTCTGCAGAGATGCCACCACAAGTGAAAGCGAAGGTGATTCATGGGCTCCTTCAGAGAATTGTTCTCTTGAAGACTTCGCAAAGGACTCTTTCTGAGATTTCAAGAGATGTGGGAAGGTCCAAGAGTGTGATTGCGCGTTCTGAAGTTATACAACGAAAACAAAACCGTTAAATCCCCTGCAAAAGTCGGTCGCTATTAGGTCTCACTACACTTATCTTGTGCCTGCAGCAGGAATTTTTCGAAAAATAAAAAAAAATAGTGGAAAAGAAGTGAGCCGCTTCATAGTGCCCCGTCGCCTCAATGCATATGGTTTAAAAGATGGTTCTCCATCAACCAAACCAATCATCAGTAAGAAATAAAAAGAAGGCGAGACTCAAATATAATGAAGCTAATGTTGTTTTTAGGGATAACAATTGGGAGAGAAGAGATAATTCACTTCAGCGAGAAAAGTAAATTTATTTTAGTGGGATCTGATGGCAAGTGAAAGACTTAACTCTAAATGTGTTAAAAAGTATGCCGAGAATGAAGGAAGCAACGGGATGGTAATGTGGATGTTTTAGTCTCAAGAAGATGGCCCCTAGTGCGAATAATAAATGGAAGAGTAACTGCGAATGTGTATATAAACCTCATACGACAACATATTATACCTTCAATCCGAGCATCTGTTAACCAGCCAGCAGTATTTATGTAGGACAACGCGCCATGCCATACTGCAAAGCGAGTAAAATACTATTTAGAACAAGAAGATCTCGAACTAATGAAGTGGCCTGCTCAGAGACCGGACCTGAACCCAATTGAAAACCTCGAGAGAATCAGTGGAAACAAAGTTCGAGACCAGCAGTTTTCATCTGTGACGGATTTATGGACGAAAAGTAAACCAAAATGAAACAAAACAATACAGGAATTTTTCAAGAAACAGGTCAGGTCCTGAGGTAGTTGTTGCACCGAAAAAAACAAAAAAACAAAGACTTCAACACCACATATTATGTGTTCCAAGTTTTATCGTTGTCAAATCTTGCTCTTTGTTTATAATGTATTTGCTTGCTAAACAATATTTTAGTTTGTTAGTTTTTTCAGTATAATTTCTTGAATATGCGATTGAATCATATGAAATCTTCATAAAATATATTAAATGTATGCCTTTATGTACCCTTGAAATTTCATTTACCTACTCATAATATTTTTTAAAAATATTTTAATAAAAGAAAATCGCTTCTTATTTTGCTCGCTAGTGTAGCTGATGTCATTTAAGGAATTGTATAAAGGCCCATAAAGGCAAGATTAGCAAAATTATGAATGAAAACGAACATCGTATGCTCGCTAGTGTAGCTGATGTCTTTTAAGGAATTGTATAAAGGCCCATAAAGGCAAGATTAGCAAAATTATGAATGAAAACGAACATCGTATGCTCGCTAGTGTAGCTGATGTCTTTTAAGGAATTGTATAAAGGCCCATAAAGGCAAGATTAGCAAAATTATGAATGAAAACGAACATCGTATGCTCGCTAGTGTAGCTGATGTCTTTTAAGGAATTGTATAAAGGCCCATAAAGGCAAGATTAGCAAAATTATGAATGAAAACGAACATCGTATGCTCGCTAGTGTAGCTGATGTCTTTTAAGGAATTATACAAAGGCCCATAAAGGCAAGATTAGCAAAATTATGAATGAAAACGAACATCGTATGCTCGCTAGTGTAGCTGATGTCTTTTAAGGAATTGTATAAAGGCCCATAAAGGCAAGATTAGCAAAATTATGAATGAAAACGAACATCGTATGCTCGCTAGTGTAGCTGATGTCTTTTAAGGAATTGTATAAAGGCCCATAAAGGCCCATAAAGGCAAGATTAGCAAAATTATGAATGAAAACGAACATCGTATGCTCGCTAGTGTAGCTGATGTCTTTTAAGGAATTGTATAAAGGCCCATAAAGGCAAGATTAGCAAAATTATGAATGAAACCGAACATCGTATGCTCGCTAGTGTAGCTGATGTCTTTTAAGGAATTGTATAAAGGCCCATAAAGGCAAGATTAGCAAAAATATGAATGAAAACGAACATCGTATGCTCGCTAGTGTAGCTGATGTCTTTTAAGGAATTGTATAAAGGCCCATAAAGGCAAGATTAGCAAAATTATGAATGAAAACGAACATCGTATGCTCGCTAGTGTAGCTGATGTCTTTTAAGGAATTATATAAAGGCCCATAAAGGCAAGATTAGCAAAATTATGAATGAAAACGAACATCGTATGCTCGCTAGTGTAGCTGATGTCTTTTAAGGAATTGTATAAAGGCCCATAAAGGCAAGATTAGCAAAATTATGAATGAAAACGAACATCGTATGCTCGCTAGTGTAGCTGATGTCTTTTAAGGAATTGTATAAAGGCCCATAAAGGCAAAATTAGCAAAATTATGAATGAAAACGAACATCGTATGCTCGCTAGTGTAGCTGATGTCTTTTAAGGAATTGTATAAAGGCCCATAAAGGCAAGATTAGCAAAATTATGAATGAAAACGAACATCGTATGCTCGCTAGTGTAGCTGATGTCTTTTAAGGAATTGTATAAAGGCCCATAAAGGCAAGATTAGCAAAATTATGAATGAAAACGAACATCGTTTGCACTCTTTTGATGTTTAAGTGAAGTAGTTCTATGTTTCTTTAAATTATCTTTAGTTTGTGAGTACTTATATATTCAATTTCTACACAAAATTTACTTTCTAACTTAAAACTGCTAAGATTAGGTAGTTAAATTTATTATACCCTCCAATTTTAGAATAGAAAAATGTCACTTCTGAGGAAAAAGTAATCTTTCCTACCCTTTCTCCAGCCTAAATTGTTCTTCAAATTATTTCCTTTTCCTTGAATCCATAAGAGATTTCCAAACTTTTTACCAGGCGCCTCCCTTTGGGGTATCTTTGATTTATCGAGTCTTCTTTCTAAAAGTGAGGATGTTTAACACAATAAAATAGAACCATAGATTTATAACATCTTAAGACCAAAGCACACATATTTGAATTAATATTAAAGTTTAAACTAAAATCTGAGAATTGGTAAATTATAAATAGAAAATAATAAGGCCAAAAAGATACCCGAGTTAGAAAATAATGAAATGTGGACTTTCATATTTTCGGTGATTCTCTTATTTGAGGAGTGAAACAATTAAAGATTAGGAAATGATTAAAAAAAAAAATATTTGGTAAATTAGAAATATATATTTAATTTTCTTTATGAATGCAGATAATTTATCCCTCTGGTTTATAAATTGAATATTCGAACCTTGCATGGATGTATTTAAAATACCCAATTTAGTGAGTATTAAGATTAGCGACTCCTGATTTTGCCTGCGAAGAATTTCGATCTAAAAACTATAGTCCTAACTACATTCACTTCATTGTTTTGACTCGTTATTTTGTTTCGAAATGGAGGCGAAACCCCCACACTCTTCGCAACTTTAAAAAAAAATCGTAATATTCTTAATTCGAAAGCCAAACATGAGATTTGAATGTAAAAGTCGAATGATAAATGTGGTTATAGTTTTTAGATCGCCGCCTTCGCGCGCAAAGTGAGGGGCCGTTAATCTTAACAATTACCCTCAATTTCTCAATTTTGACAAAAATGCTGGAAAAAATCAACTTGAATTTTCTGCATTATGTTTATCATTAGCGTCAAGGAAAATATTTATCTCAGGTCTAAATTCAAACACTCTTGGAAGAGATTTGGTACGTGATACGAATGTTTACTGTCTTCAAACTCCACATAAATCACATCATTTTGCAAAAATTCTTGCTTTTAGTGGACTATGTTTGACATAATTGATAAACCTAACGACCACATGAAAAACATTATGCAGCTCTCCTCTCATATATTTTGATACAAGCAACATTGCAACATGCAGGTGCAACCAGGTGCGTCCATTTAGCACGCAGGTTAACAATTTTAACCCGTGCCCGTAAACCACTCTTTCGTCCTGACATTAATTGAACTCCGTCAATACAAACTCCAAAGCAATTGCTCCACATTATGCTATTCTCATGAGAACACGGTTAACAAACCTAAGTCCCGTGGTCTTAATTATTCTGACTTACGAGTATGATCATATTACCTTACGACCTTCAAAACTTTCAAATACTCATTGAAAAGTAAAGTGGTTACCAGCCGACCGGCTGACCTAATGACCGACATAGTAAGGCGACTAAAAAAAATAATAAACCTGAACATTTCCTCTGATGTGGTATTTTCATCAATAAATTTAAAACAATAACATTTCTCACATGTTTGTACAATACATATATCGTACATGAGCAATTAAGTAAGCATCTTTAGCTATATATATTGCTTCATTAACTTGTAACGTGAATTCTGAAATTTTAAGTTGGTCAACTAATTGCTCATAAATATTTTGTGACACGTTTGAAATTTTCCTCCATACCGTATTATCTGCCATGAGAACTTTTCGAAACTGCTACCCATAAGATGCACCGAGCATCGTTTCGACCGAGTCATTGCAATACTAAAGTTTCCACATTTGAATGAGGTTTCTTATATTTGACGATTCTATACGAAGTTTTCTAAGAGGCAAGCAATGCTTTTGATGATACACTAGTAATACCAGGTAACAAAATGTTGCTTTCGTTTTTTGCAAATTCTTAATTTTCTCTTTAAAAATAGGCTGGATTTGTTAGCATAAGATGTATGCAAACTTTGAAGACCGCCTTAATTTATTGGTTAACATATAATGTGCAGCTAAAACAGCATCACAAATTAAGCACTGTTGTTTTTCAACTCCATCAACAATAATACTAGTGCAACCCAAAGCCAGCTATGTTGATCATATTTTCTTCTTTTAGCAGCTTTAGCATTATAATTTATGGTTTCTCTTCCTCCCTGGACACTTGAACTTTCAAGAGAACTAGGTGGTGAATCATTGGGATTAGCTTCTTCTCCAGTATCTTTTAAACGCTCTATGTAATTATCTATGACAGGGGTCGCCAAACTTTTTTCACAGCGGGCCAGATAACTGAGATAATGACGTACGCGTGCCGCATAACCATTTTGTTAAATACAATATAATGAATACACAAAAAATAAAGACAACCAATATATTTATTTACCAATACACAAAATACAAAAAGCACAAAAAATAAAGTCAACAAACATATTTATTTACCAAAAAGTTATCAAAGAAGGCGTCGTTAGCAATAAGATAGTATTATCAGACCCAGAGCGCACATATCCGAGTCTTCCAAACTAAGCAGCAAAAGAGGTTAGTGAGATTTGTGAAACTGGTGTTTAGCTTTTAAGATATCATCAATATTTGCAACGGCGGGCCGGATGAACTGACCTCGCGGGCAGGATCTGGCCCGCGGGCCGTATTTTGGAGACCCCTGATCTATGATAAGGGGGTGAGCACCTAAATACGTTTCATTAGGAAAAATAAAGCACTATTCTTAAAACTACGTACACCGTATTTTATTACAAATTCACTGAACTATAATCAGTGAAATGAACTTGAAATGTAAAATACAACTGTTATCATATAAAAAATTCCACGCTAACAATTATATGAAAGAAAAATACCGAACACTCCTTTAGCACTCCAAGGCTTACACGCATCTAAATAAGATAAAAACCAATTAATTTAATTTGGCAAAGCTATAAAAGAGGTTGTTTGTGTAGTACCGTATTACGACAAAGATATATATGATAACAAACGCCTGTAATTTCCTTTATAGCTAATTATTTATTCACATTATTACTCCCAATTACCATTTTTTTTTTATTAATCCTTTACTCACGAGGCATATAACTTTTTGTAGGTAAGTGTAGCGATTTTTTAATGGTTTATTTAAGCATTATTAACTAATTATGTTTTCTCTTGGGACACAAACTTTCCGGATGACATAAAACCAATTCGTCGGATTCGAGCGCTGGGCCATGACCTTTATAAATGGGGGATGCCTTTTTCCGGTATGGGGTCAAACGGCTTCATGTTTATGATAACGATATGTTATTTGCCTCTAGCATCTTTTTTAAAACCAATTTTTCCTTGTTTTTGAGGGTTTTCTCGCTGTTCTTCGGCAATTCAATATGGACGCAGAACCGAGGCTCGCTACAACTTAGCAGCCTCAGAAAAAATCGAATAAAACGGAATTTGATTTCTATGTTTATTTGTATATGCCTGTATGTAGAGTTGGTACATGCATATTTATATTCCAAGGTGCTGATTCGTCTGTATGCATGGTTTATCTTGTATTTTATCCTGTAAATTGTTAGTGTTTAAGCAACTCTTTTTTTTTATTTCTATGTTCGAAAAGAATTCTCGTTGGAATCTCTCAACACTGAGCATGACTGCCGGGTTCCAGCTCCGTGGGTGTCCTCGAGTGAGTTTGTCAGTTCCGGTGTGTCCTCGAGTGGCTAATTAGTCCAATTCTCGAGGGGCAGATTCTGGGACAGTTTGGGCAAGGAAAAGCGCCTGGCTGAGGGTCTTGTTGACGGGCTTTTCTCCTCTCCATTTTCTGCCAGACGGTGATGGCGATTTCCTTCAAAGGTTTGCACTCCCCTCTTGACTGCTGCTCTCCACTGATTCTGTTCGTCTGCCAGATCTTCCCAAGTGTTATAATTTATTTCCATTTCCTTTAGGTGCGCTTTAATGGTGTCTTTGTAACGTTTCCTTTGTCCTCTTGTTCTTGGCTGGCCTTCTCTTAGCTGTGAGTATAATAGCTGCTTCGGGAGTCGGTAAAGTTGAAGATAAGCTGCTCAGCTGCTAATTTATATTTCTAGATATTCGTTTGGTTATTCGCATATGTGTTTGGTTCCTGGAAGCAGGTTTCAAGCCATGCTATGGGTTACTATATGGGGTGATACGCCCCTCCCATACCCCTCGCTCTCAAGAACAAGTCGCCGAGGAGCTTATCTTCAACTTTACTTGAGAGTCTTTGGTTGGGCATTCTGAGCAGGTGTCCGAGCCATCTCATCTGAGCTTCGATGATCATAGCTTCGACATTTGTTGTCTCGGCTTGAAGGAGAACACTGGAATTAGTGCGATAATCCTCTCAATTGATGACTAAGATAGAACGGAGTATTCGTGGTGGAAACTGTCCAGATCTTTCAAATGACGGCTGTAGGCGGTCCAGGTTTCACAGGCATACAACAATGTTGGTATTACGACTGCATGGTAGACTTTTCGTTTGGTTTTACGGTGCAGCTTCCTTGGGTCAAAAACCCTTTTTCTAACTTTATGGGAGGAGTTTGAGGTGCAGCGGGTACGACGGGTGACTTATTTGTCAATTATCGATGTTTTGGAGAGAATGCTGCCAAGATATTGAAAGTCATCCACGATTTCAAGAGGGTCATCATTGATTTTGATGACCGGCTCAGGTGGGCTCGTTCCGAGGGCAGGTTGGAAGAGGACCTTTGTCTTCCTGGTGTTAATTCCTAGTCCGAGAAGTGCGTATGCTTTGCTACACTTATCTAAGAGGCGTTGAAGGGCTTCTATTATAATTACCTGCATACGTACATATCCGTCAGGAACGTATTGTGAGTAAACTCAAAGTAAGTAAGAAATGCGAAACTGCTCCAATTAATTTTAATAAGACCATCAGCTTCACAGTTCCTGCTTAACCTTAGATTACTAACGGCACGTTCCTCATATGATAGACACCATACAGTAATAAACAAAAGGTTTTGAGACTAAAATATATTCTTATTTTTTTCTTTCTTTTATTATTTACGTGATAGGAATGATCAAAAACATAATAGTGAAGTTCAGAAATAAATGTAAGTATCGAAATTTTGTGAAATTTTTAAAACCCAAAGAATTACAAATGGTGAAGTTCAGAAAATTTATCTTCTATAACTATATTTTAGCAACGTGATATTTTGAAAGGGGGGAAATTTAGTTTAGAGTTCTTTTTTTTAAATTATTATAATTGGCGAAGTTCAGAAAATTTATAAAAATTTAACCATGGCTGCTTTTTTTTAGATTTTAAATTTTAATCTTAATAGCGAAGCGCAAGCTCCCCCCGTAGGGGATGGAGGGGCAAAGCCATTGCCTGGTTATTCTCATATTTAAATTATTGCAGGTTTATTAAAAAGTCAGCATTTCAAAAACAATAACAAAATAGTGCATTCCTTCGCTGAATCCTAAATCGCGTTCTGGCCATGTTGCTGTACGAGATCAGTTTCAGTCTCTCGAGCTTTGCTATTCGATCAAATGGGTAAAATGTTGATATATACCAGGCAATGGCTTCGCTGCTAAGATTAAAATTAAAAATCTAAAAAAGGCAGCCATGGTTAAATTTTTATACATTTTCTGAACTTCGCCAATTATAATAATTTAAAAAAAAGGAACTTTAAACTAAATTTCCCCCCTTTCAAAATATCACGTTGCTAAAATATAGAGTTATAGATGAATTAAATGGATGATGCGTAATTATAATCTATTTTGCAATATTTTTGTAAAAATTAAAACAGTGAATCTTTTTCAATTTGAGAAATGGTTCTTTCTAAATAAAAAGAGTGCAATTATTGTTGCTCTGCACCAAAGTGGTCTGAAATGTAAGGATATATTTGCTAAGTAAACCGGTTTTAGCAAAAGTTCTGTTACGGTCGATTTGTTTATCTTTCGAGAAGTATTTGTGTGTGATAGAAAAAGTCCTGTCAAACAAACTTAATGCTCTACTTTTCCAGCGCGTCATTGAAACGTCTTTTCCATCGTCTGCAAGTGTGTCGAGATGGCAGTGAAAAGAATCGAGACCTCTGCTCTCCCGCACGCGGCTCACAACATGTCCGACATCGCCAAGCGCCTCAACGTCAGTCTGATGATCGTCCACAGAATCGTGGAGAGGCTCAAGAGAGGGGAAGGCCTTGAGTTATCAAGCGTTTGGGTGTGAGAAAGGTCTTCGAAAATGCTCTAAAGCTCAAAATTACTGCCCTCGCGAAGAAATAGAACATCTTAGTGGCCACGATGCCTCGGGCAGTCATGGAGGAGGGCGGCAAGGATCGAGGTGCGTGGAAAAGCCTCTGTTTACCAACTGTATGCGAGAACAACGTCGGGAGTGAAGTCGACGCCTTCTCACAACTTGAAGAATTATGGTAATCGAATTCTCATTTTTTTCTGGGTCGATCCGGTAAGCTTCGCGGACGTCCCAATCTCTGCAACGTGTTCACGACCAAGCAGCCGGCCTATGTAATCATGCCCGGCATTATGGCTTCGAATGGCGAGAAGATTTTACCGGTGTGGTTCGCGGCCACTTATACACTAATTGCGGTGTTAAGGGACACCATGGCCGCGAAAGTCCTACCCTAGGTGAGAAGAATTACGAAGAAGGCGGACTACGTCTCTCACCATGCCGAAATCCCTTCTGGTCGAAGGACTTTTATTGTCGCTACAGTCGCCCGCCTATAATCCCATCGACTATAGCGTGTGAGTGCATGTCGATGGGAAGGTCTTCAAGGTCCACCAGAACAACAACGTTAACAAGTTGAAGTCCTCCGTCAACAGCATGCGGGGAAGCCTGAGGAAGGACTTCGTCCGCAATGTGTGCACGGCTTTCAGGTGTCGCCTGGAGCGCAAGCTCGCCGCCGAGGGCGGCTACATTCATTAATATTACAATTTAAACATATATTGATGCTTTAAAGCAATATAAACATGTCTAACTGCATCAAAGCTGTCATTGTGTTCTTTGTTGATAGCCGTAAGTAGTGTAATAGAACTTTTGCAATACACGCTATTGCATCAAGGATCACCATCTTTAGGATCATTAGAGGCTTTAAAAAAGACTAGTACCACTCTTGAAAAGAAGTCCTGTGGACGCCCAAGAGCTTCTAATGAACACCAAGATTGCCTCCTGGAACTTTCCAGCTCAAGGATCGAGTTGTCTCCAGTGCCAACCTTACTCGCGATTGGAAAGAAGTAGGTTTGAACGCTTCAGCGTGCACAATGAGGTGAGGACTTTTTGACAAAGGTCTTAAGTCTTTAAAAGCTGCGAAAATGCCTCATCTCACCAAGAAGAACCTTACGGATAGACTGTACTTTTATTCGAAATATAAAGAATGTTGATGACTGGAGTAAAGTGATATTCTCTGATGAAGCAAACTTCCGCTTGTTTGGAGCTTTTGGAAGATCTATCGTTACGAGGAGAAAAGGGGAGCGCTTTCATGAGTCCTGTGTCTTACCTACTGTGAGCATCCAGACACTCTCCACATCTGAGTTTGCTTCTCATCTAAGGGAACTTGATCATTTTTTCCTAATAACACTACCATGCACTCAAAATAGTACCAAAACGTGCTTCATCTGATACTTTTCCCAACAGTTCAGGACCAATTTGGGGATGGGAAGTGTATTTTTCAGAATTATGACGTACTTTGTCACAAAGCAAAAGCAATAACAAAGTTTTTGGCTGAAAATAACATCGAATATTTAGGACTTTGTCCCGAGAATTCGCAAGATTTGAACCCAAGAGAAAATTGGTGGGTGATAAAATATAATCAAACTGGCGGTTGATAAACATATGGTATCCAATTATGGATAGTTTTGGGTATTTTTTTAACAAAAATGCACCACTGTCAGTCAAGATATCTTCACAAATTTGGTCTCCAGTATGCCAAAACGAATTGAAGCAGTTCTGTAGAACATGGGACATTATTGTAATTATTGATTGCGCGTATCAATTGACTGTATTTATTAAGAAAATAAGTTTGGGCTCTAAATTTTAGTATATTTCGCATTCAAATTATTATACAAACATTATAAAACAAAATTCAACGATTAAATGGTCCTAATAATTTTCTTTGATGAAAAAAATATAGTAGTCTCAAAACTTTTGACCATGATTGTACATAGATGGAATATTTTGCATTGGTCTTCAAAATCTAAAAATATGGAAGAGATTTATCTTAACCAATCTTAGCTCTATTACATTCTGAGCTACCTTATTACATATACGACGTCTAATTGCTTACAATCATCCATTCTTTCATCTCTCTCTTATTTAATCATCAATCTAAAACAAATTGCAGTTCTAATTATTCCCTTTTAATCCCAAAAAGTCTTAGAGTACTAAAATGAAACCTCGTTCTCCTGTGTTGCTTCTGTTTTCTTTGTGTTTAATTGTTTTGTTTTTTGTTTTTTTAATTTTTTTTACGCCCTATTTATTTAGGCTCAGTGTGCTGAAAGAAAAAAGGAGAAGAGGTTAAGCTGTGGCCGGACGGGGCCCTGAGTCCCGTCAGCACGGCAGCCAGGAGAACAAATCGCCGTTTCCCTTACGGGAGTGTTTAATTGTATAATCTGGTGGATTAATATAGATTATCTTCTTACTAATGGATAAAAATATTTGCTATTTATCATAGTTATGTATGTAGGTATGCAATTGTTACAGGAAGCAATTTTCTGCACTAAGGAGCAAACGTCTAATCACTCGGGCATTAGAGATTATTGCGGTGCAATTACTTGCTTGAACAGAGCTTATCACCATGACGTCAGAAACAAATGTAAATAGATAAATTAAGAGTAATTGAAGAGAGACATGTGATAGAAGAGGGTAAGAAATGAAGGGAAAATTGCCCGTATATAAAAATACGGAGAAAATAGAAGAAACTAAGAGAGGGGCAAAGATATGCAAAGGGTCTTGAGATCAGACTAATATCTTGAATTATGTTGCTTATGTTTTGGAATGCAGTTGTTTTTAATGGTATTGTTTAGGAAGTAATATGTGTTTTAGTTACAGATTTATGTTGGTAGATGAGTAATATAAAAAGGATTCAGTAGGTCAGAAATACAGGATTTATGAGTATGCATTGCAGAGGATGCAATGCGCTTCATGCAAACGATCTCGTCTTCGCCTGGCGCTTTCAAGCGGGCTCTGAAAACCCATCTCTTCTCTCAGGCCTTTTCCTTACCCATGGACGAGAGCCCGACGAAGGCTTCAAGGTCTTGAAGGGCACCATAAAAAACATCTATTATTATTATTTGCCCATCTATTCATTTTCCTTGACGCATTAAGGGTCATTGGTCCTGGAACGGGTTAACGATGTCATGAAATTACAATTTCTCTCGAGAGCCATAAATCCATTTTTGCATTTATATTAAAGGTTTATCCCTTCCAAGCCAGCCTATAGTGCTCCCCTCCCAAGAGGGATCGATTTTGGAAGCTTCCATCTCTTGAACCAAATAAAGTAGAAAGTCAAAATCAATCAAATGAAAGTTTCATTTATTTTCCTTTAAACAATAAATAATTTTATTTCTCTCATTATCATCTTGATGTTAAAAATAATTCTAAAAGATTAGTCATGTAAAAAAGAATATCAATATTTTTAATTGGTTTGTCCCTTTATTTCATTCTTAAAAGAATGAATATGTACACCATTGTAAATAGTAACGATCTCGAATCTTGTTCTCTACTTTAAAATAGCTTTGACTATTCATTCCCGAAATAAGTTTACGTCAGAAACGTTTCTCTCTAGGGCAGACCATACAATTTAAGTTTGGAATGCCTGTTGCCAACTCCTCTAGCTCATTAACCATATAGCTATCTATATCTTTGTATAAATTCAAAAGTTCCGTTGTCATTGTGAGAGGCAAGTGAAATGAAAATGAAAGTGAGAGAAAAAGAAAGATCGAACCCCTCGCCCCGACATCATCCCGGTATTCCTTGGAGTAACAAAGGCAGGGGGCGGTATTCCCTTTATGTCCTCCATGGGAAGAGAAGAGGGTAAGGAGAGAACAGCAAAGAAATATAGCTAGAAGCAATATAGGCGATTTATATTATCAGTGGACTTACAGCTTAACGTGAAATCCGAACCACAGTTTGTATTTTAGCATCGTTTTCTATTCAGTATTTCTTTGGTCCCTCTCCCTCCTGTTAATTGCAGGCCCGGTAATTGTGAGATCTGAGAGAGAGTGAAAGTTTCAAGGTTGAAATTGAAGGAATTAAGAGGTTTGCATACAGTTGCTAGGCTTCCTGGGGTTCAACCTAATCTCTGGCATTTTGATTAGATATTTAAGTTAGAATTTCTTTGAATAAGTATTAACATATAACTTATCATTGTATGAATACGTATTCCCGGCTATACTCATTAATCTCAGCTATAATTAGGATCGAAATAGTCGTTAACTTAATCTTTAGTACGCGATTGACAACGAATAAAGAAGATTTTCCTTCAAATGAGACCGCAAGAGAAACCATGATTAAATCAAAAAAGTGACTGGCCTTTACCCTGCTCTTTCTTGAAATGGCACATTGGACACGATAATTCGGGGCACTTCGAGGAGTTACAACCAAGAACCTTTTTTTTTGTAAGAAAATAAAGTATTCTTAACTATGTGATCTAAATCTACATTGACCTTTTTTAAATCTTGCTAATAGGGTTTTTTACAGCATCAACCATAGAACAAGTAAATGGGGAGAGCTTTTATCTTCACTATGCTTTACCTAAAGCTGTATGATAGGACTTTCCCTAAAAAGTACCCCCCCGGTACCTTAAGTAAGAGATTTCCAAACTTTTAACCAGGCGCCTCCCTTTGCGTATCTTTGATTTATCGAGCCTCCTTTATAAAAGTGAGCACAATAAAATAGAACCATAGACTTCTAACATATTAAGACCGAAGCACACATATTTGAATTAATACTAAAGTTTAAACTAAAATCTGAGAATTGGTGAATTATAAATAGAAAATAATAATGCAAAAATGATACCTGAAAAATCTTATGATCATGCAAATATTTAATCACAAACATAACCTCCATTGCTTCCTAGAATCTCATTCCATCTGTCAACAAGCGTCTAAATGCCACGTTTCGGGTTTTAATGCGAAATATGAATCCAACTCGTTTTCAACCGATTCCCGTAATGTCAAGCTAAGACCATCACAAATATTCTGTAAGCCCCTACACAAGTGATAATCAGAAGGAGCGAGATTAGGGAAATATGGGGGAATAAGCAATATTTCCCAACCGAGCTCCTTAAATATATCTTTCGTCATTCGAGCTCTGTTGGAACAGACGATTTTTGACCCTTTAATTTGGCAACTTGTTT
Organism: Ceratothoa steindachneri; assembly: GCA_963969495.1. NCBI lineage: Eukaryota > Metazoa > Arthropoda > Malacostraca > Isopoda > Cymothoidae > Ceratothoa > Ceratothoa steindachneri. The sequence goes on from OZ018327.1 coordinate 161,357,006, forward strand.
TAAGATCGGCAAATGTCATTGCTAATGATGTCATTTGTGTTTTTTGATTCATTTATGTATTTTGGGTTAGGTTATTGAAGTAATATACGCCACTAAAAAAAAAATACCTTTCTGTACCTCAATAGAAAAAAAACCTTAGTTCAATAAAATACATATAATGATATGGAAGGTAGGATCGGTAGAACCCTACCATTTGGTAGTCTTAGGTGACATTTCAGTACTGCCAGTCTTTTATAGCGAAGATTTGATAGTCATTTATATTTTGCGAATTCGAATTAGGTAAACAACTAATTAGTTAAAATTTTATCACTCCAAACAGCTTGCCTGTCGGATGGTCAAACTTGATGTTTTGGTAATTTGTGCGATTATCTTGCGCCTTCCCTAATAGTGATCTGGTCCTTGTAGTTTAGGAACTAGTAGGCGGATAATATGGGTTTAGCTTTCACTATTGAAGGGCGACGTATTGCAGGACTAAGGAAAAAGTTAAATAAAAAAATTTTAATGATAAGGTGGGGGGAAATCACCAATCAATTCATTTTCCTAAACTCCGACAGGTGTTTCTTCACCTTGAAGGTCTATCGGAAAAAACACGGCCATCTAATCCATCTCACTTCACTGTCTATCGCTTCAATTTATTTCAATCAATTTTCCCAATGTCTGATTCTCGATCTTGAGCTGGCTTTTAGATCTTTTTGTCGCCTTTAGTTACTTCTTTTTTTTTCAGATTAAGCCCAACTTTAGCCACCGAGACAAACCCAAAACCTGTCAAAAGAGTTTGCCAGGAATTTCCTACTTCCCAAACTTTTTTTCTTCAATTAGCACAATCTCCAACTTCAGCATTGGTCACTAAATATATATGGGAAAGATATTTCTTTCATAGATGAACAAAGCTTTTTTCCGTCTTCCGTTCCCTATCTTAACTTTTTATATTTGTGGAGGAGTTTCATCATCACACAATCTGTTTGACCTTAAGATACTTTTGTAGAAATGCATTTTCTCACTTCACACATACTAATAAACTTAATTGGAGAAAATTTCATTATTTTCTGTGACAGAATACCCCAGGCTGTTCATGTATTAAGTCGTTTTAAATTCTTACATATTTGCTACTTCATATTAAAAAAATGCTTTATTAAGCCATCGAGAAAGAAAAAGAACCACGACGCAATGTTTACTAAACACGCAGAAGAGGAAGAAAAGAAAATCGCACAAATAGAAATACAAATTTATTTACAAATAAATACCGAAAAGGATAAGTGAGGTAGGAGTAACAGAATCCTACCAAGCAGAGATGGGACTTTGGAGGGTAAATTTATGTACCCCCATATAATCTTCAAAAGCCTCAAAGTCAATCTCTAAACCTTTATGTACATAGATCCATAGAACAAGATTCACTCCAGACCTTTTAGTCAATATCCTGACTTTTCATGTTTTCATCTTTTATGGAACCTCTTCTTTCTTCGATGCAAAATTATCTCCACGATTTTCTGACGTCTCCGTTTTGGTCGGGCAGTGCTGAAAGCTCTCTACCTTCCCAGGTCATTTAAGGTCCCTTCAGGCTCTCCTAGGGCCTCTTATGGCATCTTAAGACCTCTTATAGGTCTTGTTCGTAACCATAGTTTAAATTATGAGCTACCGTTTAGATGATTGGAAATACCTCCTCTGATTTAAGCAAAGTGGATATCGTTCGTCGCCGGATTTAGTTCTCTCTTTGAATCAAATTTATGTGGATCCCACGGTAAACTACATCTCCCTACATAGAAATCTAAGGCTTCAAAGAGAATTCAGCATAGTAGTAACCCCTGCTCCCCAAAAAAATAATTGTAGATATTTTAAATTCCAACAAAGCCCACCGGAATCTTTAAATGAGCACTTTCTTCCTCTCCATCTCCGCTCTATATTCAATCTATATCTGGGACTCAACCATAACTCGTTTGTTCAACACTTTAAACTATGACTTTAAATGACTGTATACCGAAGTTATCTCACCATACTCTAACCCTTTACATATTACCCATATTACAGAAGAGGGGAGAACAGGTCCTAAAATCCTAAATTCGATTCCTTATAACAAAAGTTCAAATGCAATTCCTTCATAAAAATTTCATCTCTGATCTTTGAATTCAATAGAGTTTTCGACTCCTTGGTTTATTCGGATCAGAATTCCTTATCTGAACTCCTCCAATAGGAAGGAATTGCAAATATGGAGATATATCCGAAAGGATTTCAGCGCCATTTTTCTGGCGGGAGTGCAACGAAGGACTCGTAAGAAGAAAGTTCTCACTAAACAATTCATTTCTCTTTTAATCCCCCTTAGAAGTATTTGAGGGGGGGGGGGCTTTCAATGATAGATGAGTATTCCTTTAATTGAAATCTCTAAGGCTTCTCTTCGGTACGAGAGAAAATATAATTTCCGTATTTTGGCAAAGACTTGAAAGACAAGCAAAATAATTTCCATGAACTTGGAAATTATTTGTGGGATAAAAAAGAAATAAGAAACACAACAAGACATCACCGCCATAAAGTTTTTTAAAGGAGTTTTGTAAAGAAAGGATGAAGTTTGATGTAGCAACAAGTACGGAAAATAGATAAACCAGGTAACTTGAAATGGGAAAATATCGAAACACAAGGAGTGGAGCGACGCGTAACTCTCCCATAACTGTCAAATCACGTAACGAGACACGTACACTTTGTGGCGATGAATATAAACAGCAAATAGAAAATACGTTAAAAAAAGATGAAATATCTAAAAACATTAAAATAAATACGAACAAAAAATGATTAAAGATGAAGGAAGATGAAAATGATTTCGACTAGTCTATTTTCCTTGATAAAAAGTTTGAATTCCTTTTTGTTCATTATTTTGTACGAACTTGATACTAAAAGTTCTAATCTTGACGTGTATTCTTCATGTGTTTTTTTTATCCTTTCATCCATTCTTCTTTCTTATCTGCCTATCCTTCGACCTTCTTTCCCCCTAATGAGCATCTATCCCTTACTCTTCCTTATCTTTCGTCTCTCCACTCAGAAGACAAAGAAACAGAATTAACGAATAAGATATGCAACAAAGAAAAAAAAATGGATCAAATAAAAAGAATGATGCATAGGAAAGCGACAGAACCAAATACCGAAAGGGAGAACTAAAAAAAGCCCGTATATTATTGCACTTTGCCTCGTAATGAAAAATTATCACTAAAAAGTACATTAAGCCATTTTTTTAGTTTGTTTGCCAAGTTTTTTTTTTTTGCATAGATGCTTTAAGAAATTCGATAAATGAGAATTATATAATTTATAAGAACCTTAGCTTAAAAAATATACTGGAAAATATACCTACCTTTAAACAAACCCAGGGAACCCCGTTCGGACGGTGGAGGGTAAACCCCATTCTACCCCCACAATAAATCCTCCGGCACCGGAGGTCTGTGGTCAATATAGACAATTAATTTCAAATCTATGTAATTTGTCTCATATAATCAATTTAATATTCTATTCCCTTACTCTCGTTTTTCGATTAAACAAGGTCAACAGATCTATGTCGCGTGCTCTCAATTATTCTGACCTTAAGACCTTACGGCCTTCAAAATATTCAACAAGTGGGGCAATCCGAACCTTATTTAGTTTTCTTTGTGTAATTCCTGGACTAACCTTCAAAGGACCTTGATAATTATATAATACGAAAGTAAATGTAAAACAACATAAGGGTTTCAAATTTCGTTAGAATCGGCCGAATAGTTACGATGATATTGTAAAAAAACACATTGAAAAGTAAAATGGTTCCCATCCAACCTATCGACTGACCTACGAACCGACATAGTAACTTATAGGGTCGCGACTACAACACTAAAAATCTATAATACGAGTATAAAATATTGTAACTCTTAGATTTGTCCATAACACAAATTCTGTACGTTATCTACGGGAATTTTAAATTGGACATTTTGGAGGTATAAGTGTGATGGGAGAGATATAAATTACATTTAGTGGACCACAAATTCCAAAATGGTTGCTAATCTCTCAGAGTTACATCTAGGTCCCCCCCCCCTCACCACCAAACCCCACTCACCGAAGGATTGCTGAAACTGGAGAGGGATAATTTTTCGTTCATTTCAGTGTTTATTTTTCATCTCAGATTTACTTAGAATGGAATGGATTTCAAGGAAACGTGGAAATTCTCGGACTCGCCATCAACGGACTTTCACCTGTATGTGAGATAGAAATACTACCAATAGTTATGTGTCTTAAAAGATAACTAAGCTTGGGTAGGGTTCACTGACCTGAGAACCCAAAGACCCAAAAGTTATGTTCCCCTTACCGGAATGCACAATAGCGTTAATAAGAGGGTCCTGTTGCGTCTCTCGTCCTGCCGTGTCTGTAGCCGCGTTCGATGCACGGCAACCAACTTTGTGAAAATGTTCATAATAATAATTGTAATGTTCAGACAATCACTTATTATAATGTAATTTTTATAGAACTTGGTAAAATGTATGACAGAAGAGTTTCAGCCAAATATTTTCAACCATCATCGAATGGTGGTAAAATAGGACTTTCTGCGTCACTCTCTTGCCCCCCCCCCCTTCCTCCTGTTGTTTTATATCCAGAAAATGAACTTGCTTTCATTAATAAACGGATACAATTGTAGTAGTAATATGCGCCGTCCAATCTCTAAGTAATTTCCTCTTGCGGCTACTCGAGCAATATACCTTTCACATATTTCTATTCTCTCCAAATTAAAACCTTTTTTAAGTCTTTTATGCTAAGACGTTTAGTTATATTTGCTCGCTTTTGGTTTTCATCTATTTTGCTAAAAATTTAAACAGTGTTCGAATAATAGGCCTCTGTCAATAGGCCAAAATCATTGGATTCAGTCAGAAGGGAAAAGGTAAAGACATTTTAAAGTCACCCAATAATTGTTCATTTATGGGACAAGAATAAATGAAAACTTCAAGACCAACCACAACGACTAGAGATTACATAAGTGCAATAGTATAAAGAATCAAACATAAACACTACAAAGTAGAAAACAATAGCTGAAAAAGAATCTAAGAGAGAGTCAAGTTCACAAAGAGGAAGCGATACAGAGAGAATTAAAACAACAAAGACTCAAAATCACAAACAAAGATTATCACAAGCTCGGAATTTTCCTATGTTCGTATAAGAAGGTCGAATTAGCATAAATCGATAAATTGCGAAAAGAAAAGGTGATGTACAATAACTTCATGAAACATAAGAGCTGAAAAATACAAAGAGATACAAAATAAGCAATACAACACACACTCAGAAAAAAACCCTTAACCTACTGAAGTAGTGCAAAAAAACCTTAAAGCAACAAAAGCCAACCAACAAATTGAATATGCAGAATTAAACAAGCCCATTAAAAAGAAACAGAGAGCTGACATAAAAAAATATAATCCACCTATTTTTAAAGAGACCATCAAAGAAGAAAAGGGGTATAAAAATGGCTATAAAGAGACTTCTAAATAGTTGCTATAAAAATGAAAGAGAGTAGAATCGACAAGGATCTAGAAAAATAGTTAATATAACAAAAAGGTACTGTGAAAATTTGTACTCAAACAATAACATTATGCAGAAGTACAACAAACCAGCAACAACCAATAATGTTCCAGCCGTTCTCAAGTCCGAAATTGAAATTACAATCAAGCATATGAAGAGCGACAAATCACCAGGTAGGGAGAACTTTATTTCGGACTAGCTGAAACGTGAGAAAATGCCATAGTGGTCAAACTAGATTGCTTCTTAATTGAATATCTATAACAAAGCAAGATTCCGGAGGACTGGCAAAAGGCCATGATAATCCTTGTACAGAAAAAGGTAATCAAACGGACTATACGAACCTCAAACCAATTAACCCTCCCTCGCATGTGTATAAGTTCTCCATAAGAGTCATTATAAACAGACTGTAAAACCTGCTTCTAATTGATTGACCACATACATACTCTCAACCTTTTCATTGAAAAACTTCAGACTACAATATACCTCTATACTTGGTGTTTGTAGACTATCAGAAAGCATTTGATTCAATAGAAATACCAGCTGTCATATCAACCTTGGAGAATCATGGTATACATCCGATTTACATTAATATCATAGAACACACGTAGCAAAATTGCAGATCCTACATTAAATTGCAAAAGGATTCAGACATCTTTCAATTACAGAAAGGTATAAGACAAGGAGATACTATATCTCCGAAATTATTCACATTCTGTCTAGAAAAAATCTCCAAGAGGCTAAAGTAGCAAAACAAATGCTGTGATATCAATGAGATTACCTCAATCACATGAGATTCGCATATGATATTATACTTATCTATATTTGTCTGTATTTATCTGACGTTCGATCTATTTCTGCGGCCACAATGTTGTTCGCTCATAATTAACGGTCATGCCAGGCATACGATGTGAAGCGCTTACTCATTGTAAGTATATTATATGATAGGGAACAATAATAATGAGTAAGTAAAGATATTCTCGTGCCACAATATAAGAATTTCAAACAATATGAAGCTGTATTTATTTGTGACAGGATTTTTCATCCCAGGCAACGCCGGGTACCTATGTAAGTAGCTAATAAAGTATAAGAGAATCAAACAATACTTCAAGAATTTGACCTTGAAGCAAAAGAGTCGGCCTAAAAATAAATTTGGGATAAACATGCGCATGAAAAGTAAACCAGACGTCGACATGATGGACATTATAACTGAAAACGAGTAAATTGAAATGGTATACATATATATCTATCTGAGTCAATAGATTACAAGGCCACAAGGAAAAGATCAGGAGATCCAACACAGAATTACTCTAGGGTGGAAAACATTTAGCAAGGCGGGCAACGTCTCTAAAATCAAAATGCCTGAAAAAAAAGTATACAACCAATGAATGCATAGTCGCGGTTGGATCTTCTAAAATATCCCAGAAATTGGAAACAAAGTCGCAAGACCGATTACGGTAAACTTCAGAAAGATGAAACAGGGTCTCTCTCAAATAGTGTAGTTGGGTAGCAGTCTTTGTTGAATGCAAATTTTGTTGAAGACTATTGTGTATTTCGCCTTAATTAATTTCCTTTGGCAACTTTCTCTTCTTCTAACTATCTTTTTTATTCCATCTTGTAGATGATGAAAGCAGGACAAGTGATCCACCATCTACAAGATGGAATAAAAAAGATAGTTAGAAGAAGAGAAAGTTGCCAAAGGAAATTAATTAAGGCGAAATACGCCATTGTCTTCAACAAAGTTTGCATATATATATATATATATATATATATATATATATATATATATATATATATATATATATATATATATAAATATAAATATATATGGAGAGAGAGAAATAATAACTAAATTGTTTCAACCTAAATATTAAGGTATCAATAAGACTGCAAAATTCAAAACAGTAATAAATTAAATTTGTTCGCTCTACATCACTTAAGAAAGGCCCTCAAAAACATCATGGGTTCTGAGAAATCTAAGGTTAAATCCTATATGGGTTTTTACTTTTTGCCAAACTAGGTTGAAAAAAATAGCTTTTACTGCCCGATTGACCAAGATTTTGTAGGGATTCGAAAACGACAATTTTCGAAAAGGTTACAAGATGTGACACACTTTCAATCTCCATAAAGAAATTACAGATCGTGTAAGAACAAACTTGTAAGAAGGACGTCGATATAATATGAAAATCATAACAAGGAAACAAAGCACATAAGTAAGATCACTTCCTACGATCTTGAAAGAGTCTCTTGAGCGCAGCCATATTTTAGCCTAAGATGATGAACTCGTAATCATTTTCCAATCACACAATTCAGATATTAAACGATGTGAATACTAAACCTGCTAGATTTTTGTAACAATAAGTAATAGTGATGAAATATAGATGTACGAATATAATCCGTATAACAATCAAAACAATGGTTATATAGGAGGTTTGAAGTGGCCTAGCTGAAGGAAAATCAGAAAGGTTAGAAGCAAAGGTGAAGGTAACTTTTTGGAAGGGGAGAAATAGATGTGCTTCTGTTACATTTTTGGGGTCACAAAACAATTGATGCGATATAGCAAAAAAGAGTTTTTCAAAAAGTATAATATTTAAAAAGACCGAGAAAAGCTTCTCTTGCCAGAGTTCTCTTTCATCGTGAGAATGTTCATTCATAAAGACTTGTGAGATAAAAATTGCGAGACATTCAATGCGTATTCCGGTCATATCCACCGTGAAGCCCTGATTCAGCTTCTATAACTATTTCCTAGATTGACTAAAAGCCTCAAAGAGATTTATTTCTTGTCAATTTAAGAGGAGGAAAAACGGCGAAAGCCTGACTCAATTCAAAAGACTGTTGTATACACGAAAAGGTTGTAAGATGGAAGTATTTTGAAACACGTCAAGACAAAAACTTGCTATTCTTTCTGTTTTTAGTTTAACTTTAATCTTAACCCCATCCAAAGAGTTGTCATCACTTTTATTACGAATCTTTCTGATTTTCTTTCTGCAAATTGGCCGAAAGCATTCCAACACGATTCCACAAGATGATAAAAAAAATTGAAGGATGATCAAATATTGAACGGTATACTAAAATTAACTTTTGTACTATTTTAAATGTGTGGTCGATGTTTATATATGTCAGCGTAATTTGCCGTTCAATCAAGGTTCTCCGCGGAGAACGAAGACAGAGAATTGGTTTATGACAAGGATGAGCGTACAATGAATTAATGAATTAGCCTCAAGAAAGGCTCAGTTCGCCCTTTATAAAGTGAAAGTGTTTTGGCAGAGCCTATAGACCTTAGTCGTCGAGTTAGAAGTCCAGATGGGAAGAGCTGAAATGCCTAATTCGAAGGGCGAGGGCTGTCGGATTCTAATGCCCTATGTTGTTTCTCAATCTTAAGGCGAAGTTCTTGAGAACGAGCGACATTCGTACGTGTGCTAGCGTCTTGATTCTTGGAAGGAGGAAACGATAACTATCTCATTTCCTCTTAGATTGGTCCCAAAACATCGAGTAGGGATTTTATAGATGGTATTAAAGTAATGGTCCCAGAAAGATTGTTCTCAGACATGTCATACGGAAGTAAAAGTTCCCCAACGAAGCCAGAGAGTGGGAATGCCGAAATTGGAATTCGAATTAATGTAAGTGTATGTTGAGGGGAACAAAGCATGTGTGGGATAGATAGATAGAAATAAAAGGGTGAAAAGAGAAGGCAGTGTAGAAGGTTTACAAAGGTATGCAAGGCACCTGATGATCAGGCTTATCTCATCCATTGATTTTATTTTTTGTGTATATCTTTGGTTGTTATTCTTGTTTTAAAAGGCGTTCAAGGCTTTTTGTCCTTTATTTTGATGGGGTTTTTTTATGTTATTCGCATTTGTTGTTGTTTTATGATTCAATTACTTTATTATTATATGTAATATTTAGTGTTTTTGTATTTCTTATATTCTGTAGGATATGGGGGAGGGGAAGTGTCATTCTTTCTTCGAGTTTCTTCCTCTTGAGTGAAAAATGGTAAGTTGCGTCAAATTTGATAAGATTTTGTCTTAATCGAGTATTTTTCCAGTTGGTTAATAGTTCCATTAATCTGAAAATATTTTTTTCTATTTTCTGGTGTTTTCACATATTTCATTATGCGTAGAACAGCGTTTCATACCCGTTAGCCAAGGCTCACAATTGTATGGCTTCTGTTTATCAACCACCAGTTTCCTTATCGCCTACAAATTCTCTAATAGGTTTAGATCTGGCAAATTCCAGCGCCACGTTCTAAAAGTCGATGTTATTTTCAGACAAGAACCGTTGTTATTACATTTGCTTTTTGATAAGGTACGTAATTATGCTGAAAAATACAGAAATCCTCTCCCAAATTGGCCCTGAACTGTTGAGAAAAGATGCTGATGAAGTACGTTTTGGTACCATTTTAAGTTTATGGTAGTGTTCTTGAACAAAATTGTTAGTGCTCCAGTTCCTTCAGATGAGAAGCAGCTCCGAAATGGAGAGCGTCCGGATGCTTTACCGTGGGCACGACAGAGGATTTGTGAAAGTGCTCCCCCTTTTCCTCCTAAAGAGGGATGTACCCGAAGCTCTAAGCAACCGGGAAAGGGGGTGGGAGGGAGCTTCATCAGAGAATATCAATTTCCTTCAGTCTTCAACAGTCCATGCGTTATATTTCCTACAAAACTGAAGCTTATCCCTAAGGTTCTTCTTGATGAGATGAAATTTCTTCGCAGCCTTTCTCGAATTGAAGAGCTAGTTGGGTAAAAAATTCCTTTCTTAACCGCATATATATATGCAAATTTAAACCATAAGAAAATGAAAAAACAAAACAAATGAGAGTCCTTAGCCTTTTCGTTTATTACAACCGTTCTTAGTAGCGAACAGGGGATAATTAGTAAGATTAACACTAAAAAAATATCGCATTATACAAAACGAAAGGCAATCGTTACCGTGTTATTTTTTAAGCTTTATAAAGCAAATAAATTATTGCTGACTTGTTATGAAACGAGTCTGATGATAGAATTGATTAATAAATATATTCATAATTTTTTTCTCTATTCTCTTGATATATCATATCTTCGTCTTTTCGTCTGGAGTCAACCCGCAAAAACGTTCACTAAAATTCAATCAAAGTTCATCTTCAGGAATGAAGCAGAAAATGAGGACTATTTTTTGTAACTGACGTATTTCGATACAAATCGTATAAACTTCAGAGACCCACTAAAGATATTGCCTTAAAATAGTGATTTTTCCCCTTATTTGTGGCAGTCTATAATAATACTGTTTGCCGTCAACATTTTACTGTCGAGTCAAAACTCTCAAGAATGATGACATACGACCTAAGCAATGGAGTCACAAAAACAAATAAGACACAAGCTTGTTTTACATTTGAATATATGTATACATATATAGGTAGAATAGCGGAAAGATTGCTTGATGCCAGATGTATCTGTAGGGATTTTCAGTGAACATAACAAGGCTGCAGTTCCATTTGGCCTATTAGGAGTTTATTAATTTGAGCCGATGTTTCGGATTGGAAACCGAGCTGCATGAACTTGCGATTCTGCCGTTTCTTCAGGGTATCAGAAATGGGGAAACAAAGAGTTTAAATTTAGTCCGGTTTGGATGGGCAGGGAGAGAAGGGGAGGAATTAGTTGGTCAAATTTGAAATTAAAGGGAGAATGAATTTAGAGGCGGGTTAGTGAATTAAATGCAAAGGAATTCTAACATTCTTAAATTATTTTGCCAATTAGTATATATATATATATATATATATATATATATATATATATATATATATATATATATATATATATATATATTACCAGCCATAATTTCTAGCATCTCCCCCCAAAAGTATTTAAATAAAACACTAGTTAACAGATTAAAAGGTAAGTACATGAAACAATATAGTTAGCATAGGTCTATTTTAATATAAAAATGAAGGACAAAAAAATATACAGATTTAGAAAACAAAAACATGAGATTTTTGACTCACCAAAATACCTTCCTTTTTCTTTGATAACTGCAGAGTTTATTCTCGACAAGGTGTTAACAAAATAACAACAAATATTTTTTCTGGAATTCCATTTAAATAAACAGTCCCAAAGCAATTGTGTATTTGTTTGCTGTTTCTCTTTCGTCTAGATAATACCAAATGAGTTTGATAAAATTGCAACCAAAAGCCTGGGATGGCCACGAAAGGATCACATTGAGTTACAAAAAGAAATCTTTGTAAGTCGTCTAAGTTTGTTTTCAACTGATTTAGGACGATTTTTCAGCTTTAAATCCGAAAATAAAAGCTACTTCCTGCGATTGGGTCAGGTTTTTGTGCTAAGTCGACTTTTTTAAAAAATCCGATTTTCTAACTAAATCGATTACATTTTTATGAAATTTTCGGCTGATTTTTGTTAATATAACTTATCCTAAATAAGTTTTTAAGATAAAAAAAACACCGTTTTCTAACACAATTTATTAATTAAATGATATAAAAAATGATTAATGTACATTGAATAGAAGACAGTGATAAAGGTAAGTACATGTAAATTGAATATTAGCTCATCATTGTTCAGAATTCAGGGCATGAGCTTCCATTTCTTCAAACTCCTAGAATCCTCAGCGGTAGTGGCTCTCCCCTCAGAGTCCAACAGTAATCAGCCATGATGACTGTATCCCAGCGTCCCTGATACCTGGTTTCCATCTCTTCCATGTTCCGATGTAATCCCCCCCCCCCTGCTCGTCACTCATTGATCTCAGATTCTGAGGAAACCGATCCATATATGAGAATAAGTAATGCATTTTGATGATCAATTTGCATCCGGAGTTTCTAAACACAGTCAGCATATTGGTGATAAGGTATGCATAGTTCTGGGCGCCTTCTTGTTGTCAAGAAGGTTCTTCATGACCAGAAGAAAAGGCTTACACGGTTCCGGTTCTACTTCGTTCATTGAGTTTTCAAACTTTGGATCTCTGATGAGCGTGGGATAAGTAAGCGTACCGTGCTCTGCAAACCATCAATTCCTCCCGTATAGGCCCTTCCTTCTTCGAGTAATGCTGAGTTTGGTTCCTACTATCCCACATGCACAGACCGTACGGGTATTTAGTGAACTCGGATTGTTGTATCAACAAAAATTTCACCATCTTCAGGTCAACACAAATCAACCACTCATGCTGATCATAACAAAATTTTCTCCAACACTAACTTCACTGCTTCATTCTTATCCTCCAGTGTAGTTGAGTGAGCGAGTGGTACAGAAGCAAACTGGTGGCCATTGTGCAGCAGACCACATTTCAGCGATCGCTTGCTGTTGTCAATAAACAGTCTCTAATCTTTGGGTTGGTACTCTAGCTCTCCAAGCTTGTGCAGAAGTGGCACAATATCTGCAGAACAGTACACCGAGTCCTTCTCTTCAGAGAAAAAACGGAGGTACTCTTAAAGTCTGTTACGGTAGAAGGTGGTACGAACACTGTTAGAGAGGAGGTTGTTTTATTTGGTTATTTTCCTTCGACCTGGATGCCAACAGTTGCGCAGATGACTTTGACAAGCTGAGAACGCGAAATATATTATTCAGCTCCTTTGGGGAAAAAAGATGTGGAACATCATCGTCAAAACCACTTCTTCATCAATATCAGGAAGTTTTCCAAAGACAGGTACTGGAGTTTCATCACAATAAGCTACAGGACGCCGTGCTGATTGAAGATTAGGATAATTGAGGCTGCTCCTGTTCTTTATGTCTATCCCATTCAAATCAATAGCGCAGAAGTAGCAGCCAGTACTATGCTTTATCGTCTCTCTCCAAACAATGGGAATTCTTGCCCTCGGTCTAACGACGTAGGTACTCGCTGCAAGTCTTGCATATCATGAGTGTCGCCCATGGTATGCATCATATAATTATAAAATACTCGTACATTTAAAAAAAAAGTAATAAGCAATATGTGGTGATAAATCAAGAGTTGACCTGATTGAGCAAAACCAATGTGATTTTTGGATTATGCACATCAAAATTGTCTGTCAGAGAAGAGAGCCACCTGGTGTCTCCAGGAGAGAAAGAGCATCGAGCAGCGTAGAAAATCCACAATCTACAGCGGACAGAAGCATTTTCTGCGATAAGACGACGTGCTGGATACGCCAAGGGTCAAGCGTCGCGAAGAAAAGGGATTCAGTGACGCCGTAAACCAAGCGAAGAGTTGCCCTTCCGGCAACAAAATTGATAACTGGGAGTCTCTCTCTCCCCGCCCAGGGCAAGCCGCTTCCGGTTCCCTCGTATAAATGCCCAGACTATGGAATTAAGAATTTAGTATGGTTCCGTCTCCGCGAGCATCGCCAGTATTCGCCCGTTTTCGCTTTGACCGAACAAGTCGCGCAATTCTCCCGATCGGATCCCACTCCGAAGCAGGATTCCCATTCATCTAATTAATAGCCTAGTATCTAGAGACTATTGTCTGAATCCCGGCATCACTTTTAGCTCGGTGACATACTCCCTCGGTTCCTACTCTCGAGGTCACCCGTGGTAATCATAACTCTCCGTTGGCAGGATTCTCTCTCTCCGTCCACTCCTCGGAGATCTTCCCGCTAAATCGAGGCTACGTGTGAATTGTTCGTGACTCAGGCCTCCTGACTTGTGACAAGCGTGCGTTTGTTTATATTTCATTGCCGCGTCAAAACTTACCCCTTTTCCATCCCAGTTGGCACCTAACCCAATTATATATTGTATTATTCCTTTGTTAAATTGTATATATACATATTGGTTACTTATAGTAAAGTTTATTTTGTTTAACTAAGTTTTGATACCCCTGAACCACCAAGAGAGTAGATTGTTACGGCCAACTTTAATCGCACTCTGTTTATGTATATAAATTCCCATGCACATCACGTCTAATCCATGCACGTAGACTCGCTTCTTGAGGATCAAAGGAGCCGAGTAAATGTGGGTCTTTACCTGACCTACGACATTGTCCTAAATCAGCTAGAAAAAACTCAGAAAATAAGTTGGTATTGGCCAGTGTTATACGCTGTGCTTTCTGTTTTTTTGTTCTTCATTTAACTACGACGCAGTCTGGAAGTGTTCTTAGAATCATTGTCCTGCTGCAAAATAAAATTTTGACCCATAAGACGGGTTCCAGATATCCTGTCGATTCAAAATTAAATGATAACCATGTTGTTTTAATTTTCAATATGTTATAATGATCTCTCACTTAATCGTTAGCAAAAGGCCCTCAAACTATCACACTTCCTCCTCTATGCTCCACTGTAGGCACAATATACTGATGAGCCATTCTATTCGCTCACTATTTCTCACTCTTACAAAATAAAATCGTTTGGAACTAAATATAATTAGTTTCAAACGTAAACCCATCGGTTCAAAGAACCTTTTCTCACTCATCGATCGCCCAGTTTTGATGTTTGTTTAGCCCAAGCTAATCTATAAGTTCTTCTACAATATCTTACTCAACGGTAAACCTATCTTCTCTGAACCTGCTCTTTACCGTTGTGCTGGAGACCTTTGCCCCACCGGCGTTATTTGTTTGTTGATCTATGTATTTCTGGAGTAATAAAACGGTGGCTTCGAAGAGATACCGCTCTCATAAACTTATCTGACATTAAGGTATTCCTGGGTCGTTCTCTCTGTTATCTTCTTGTAATATACGTCTCTTCAAAGCTTTTGCAGCATTTATCTCTGTACTGACAGAAATAGGAAGTTTTTCGGATATTTTGGAGTTCCAAAATGGATTTTGACCAGTTAGAAGGTATAATGATTGCAGATAAAGAGGATTTTGAAGCTGGTTGGAGCATACAGTTCTTAAAAACTAGATATAATGCCAATTACTGAAAAATGGTAAAGCAAACGTCAATGAACCTTATAGTAAAAGAAATTATTATACCATCACCTGTGTAGGATATTAACGATAGAAATATAGATATAAAATTTAGCAACTATTTTTGCATAAATTAAATAACACATGAAAACTGTTATGTGAAGGAATGTAAAAATTATAAAACTCAAAAAACTTACTTCTTTTCTGTCAAATTCTAACTATTATTTAAAAAATACTCAATAGATAGACTTTGAATGAGAAATGTGCGTTAATTATAGTTTTATTGAAATATTTGAGGGGTGCCAATATTTATCGCCAGTAGTATATAAGTAGGTGTGCCAAAAAAGAAAATTATTAAAGGGTTTTCTCACAAAAAGATAAAGGAGTTCTCTATATTTCGTTTAGAACGTTGATACTTTATCAACCGGAGCCGAATTCCGAGCATTTTGAAAGCAATGCTTTTATCGCTGATAAATTGAACCGCGATGGGAGAAAAATCCATTTCGCAATTTCACCGTTTCAAGATTTCAACTCAGACATCTCCCAAGGCTCTTACAAGACGTTTCTTCTTAATCGCAGAAAACACAAACATGTTTGGTCTTAAGAGCACACTTATACTTTACTATTAACAGTTTAGCCACCTTTGTACTTAAGAACAGAGACTTTAAGAACTAAATTTCGGTTGTACTATCTCTAAAAGCCCCCCTCATTTAATTTATTCACTTTATTTTCCTTTTTGTCATTATTCTTTTTTATTTATTCGTCTATTTACTTGTCATTTCTTACTAAATTATTTTCATATCTTGATTAATGAGCACAACACTTTCTTTTTATCCTGAATCAATGAAATTTAGACTTGGTACTACTTGATTGGCTCCTGGATGACAAAAACGGACCAATGAGGGAGCTCGAGAGAAATCATTGATTCAAACTTCAAGCCTTGATTGTTCTTTTTGAAATATACTAAAATATTAGTTATTGATTCCAATTGAATTCGCTCAAAACAATTGTATTCAAAACTTAAATTACCGACTAAAATAAAATAAATCTTTAGTTTATCCTCAAATTTCTAATAACATAATGAAATGAGGAAGGCAAGAACGATTAGACGTCATTTCAGAACTATTAGTCACGTACAAATGACTATAAATTACTATGGCGGTCCGTAGGTCGTTCGGTCGGTTGGATGGTAACCATTTAATTTTTCAATTAGTTCGGGGGAAATAACACCGTAACTATTCGGTCGATTCTAACGAAATTTGAAACCCTTATGTTGTTTTATATTCTCTTCCGAATGATCTGATCGCCAAGATCCTCCAAAGGTTAGTCCGAGAATTATTAAAATAAAACTAACTATGGGTAGGATTGTCCCACTTGTTGAAAGTTTTGAAGGTCCTGAGGTCATATGGTCATAAGGTCATAGGTCAAAATAATTAGGAGCAAGCGACTTAGGTCTGTTGACCTAGTATTTTATTAAGCAAAGAAAGGAAATTGTTGAAGCCAATATGACCATCTTTAGTAGAAAGAGAATGAGGATGGATGGGTAAAGAACCTGAAAGAGAAAAGGAAGATAAGTAATAAATACTGAAATATTGAAGACCATAGCCACTAACAGCCACCTGGCTCCACAATGGCACCTCGTCCCTAGTAGAAACGGATCTTATTAACTCGTTCTCTTTGTCCCTCCAAATTGACTTCCAAAGTGCGAGACGCGGAATTTATGACATCACAACTTACAAAAGTGTCCAAGTTGGCAACAAGATCAACAGACCTGAGTCGCGTGCTCTCAATTATCCCAATAATTTTGAAGAAATAAATTAATTAACAAACGTATATCAATTAACAAACAAATCATCTGACCTTACGACCTTCAAAACTTTCAAAAACTCATTGAAAAGTATATTCGTTACCATCCGATCGACCAACCGACGGACTGACATAGAGTCGGGTACACGCGACTAAAAATACCCCCCACCCCTCCCAAGTAAATATGCCACCTATATGTGATCTATCTTCAAAAGCTATCATGAGGGAAACAACTGCCGCCCACGGGCTATAAGAGCCAAAGGACAACCAAAAACAATCCAATAATCTTCGAATGAGACACTACGCTATAGAAGCTCATTGATCGTAGGTTTCTCTATAATTCTATACGCAAAGGATAGGATACCTCAAAAGACATTGCTACCATACTGAGGAAGTACTATATAGGGAAGCCCTACCATCTACCTTGAGAAAAAGAATTGTACAGATGAAGGCTCAACCCACCTTCTGCCATATAAAGCAGGGAAGATACCTGACTGCGACGACGTAAGGGATACAATACTAGAACTATTAACTACCTCTGCAGGTAGCTCGCTCGATCTTCACACATATTCTAAATGGGAAGTTGTCCACCATGACAGTCTGGAACCGCGGCTCCTTGTCCTATTCTGGCTAGGGGTAATTTATTTATGGTAAACGGTAAGTAGAGCAATGATAAGCGATCTTCAGACTGTATCGTGTACGCCTGGGTGATGTTCCTCATCTACGCTAAGAAAGGGACTGTATCTAATAGAGTTTGGCGCCACGTGTGTAAGAAAAAGATCTCATGTACAGGCAAAAGTGAAGGTTAAATTAACCAATTCATAAGAATGCTACATTGTTCTATTTGATCCAGTGATTTCTGACATTCAAAATCTTAAACACCGCAACTCCCCCTTGACTGCCCTTCATACTTTCTGTGCCCAGACAAGAGTTGGTAATAAACCAGAGTCCTCGATTTTGCACTCTGGAGTTTCGACATGTTTTTAGTTGCCTGCGAATCAGGTCGCGAGCGACTCTACATCTCACTATGTCAGTCGGTCAGTCCCCGTTTTGCTGTTTTGTTTTGTTTTTGTAATAATATTATACCTATTCGGTCGATTCTAACGAGATTTGAAATCATTATGTTGTTGAACATTCTCTTCCGAATGCTACAATTGCCAAAGTCCTCCTAAGGTTAACCCGGGAATTATTTTGTTTTGGCAATAACTTCATAACTATTCGGCTGATTCTAACGAAATCCAAAACCATTATGTTGTTATACATTCTCTTTCGAATGAATGATATAATTATCAAAGTCCTTCCGAGGCTAGCCGGGTAATTATTTTGTTTTGGCAATGACATCATAACTACTCGGCCGATTCTAATTAAATTCAAAACCATTATGTTGTTTTACATTCACTTTCAAAGGATATAATTGCCGTAGTCCTCCTATCAAAGTTATCCTGAGAATAATTTTCTTTTGGCAATAATATCATAACTTTTCGGCCGATACTATGCTAGACTAGACTAGGCTATAATATGCTATACTCTGCTAGGCAAGCCAAGAATAGGCTATGCTATGCTAGGATATTATAGGCTAGGCTATACTATGCTAAGCTATGCTAAGATATATGTACCAGGGTAAAATATACTATTCTAATTTAGGCTATGATATGCTATGATAGGAAAGCATATAATACATATGTTAGGATAGACAATAATAAGCTATGCTTGACTAGGGTATAATATTATAGTATAGGCTATATATGTCTAGGATAATTAATGCTAGGCTAGTTGATGCTATGTTATGCTAGGCTAAGCTATACTAGGCAGGGCATGAAAGGCTATACTAGGCTAGGCTAAGCTATGGTATACTAAGTTAGGCTATGATATACTAAGCTATGCTACATTAGGCTAGTCTTCTCTATAAAATGCTAGGATAAGCGAGGCTTTGCTAAGGTAAGCTAGGCTATTTTATGCATGCTATGCAACCCTAGGCTAAGGTCTAATAGTCTAGTCTAGGCTAGGCAATACTATGATATACTATACTATCTAACTAGGCGAGGGTAGGGTAGGGTAAGGTAGGCTAGTCTAGAACAGAATAAGCTAACTAGGCTAAGATAGGATATAATATACTAGGTTTTGGCTCCAGGGAACTAGCTAAGCTAGGCTATACTAGACTAGGGTTAGCTAAGCTGGGCTAGATTAAGTTTTAATATACAATTGTAGGCTGCGCTGAGCTAGGCTGGGTTATACTCTGCTAGGCAGGCTAGGCTATACTTTGATAAGCTAGGCTAGGCTAGGATACACAGTGATAGGATCAGGTATACTATACTAAGCTAGGTTATTCTAATATATACTATGCTAGGCTATATATGCAAGTCTATACTAGGCTAGGATATACTAGGCTACTGTAGGGTATACTATGCTATTATAGGCCATTATATACTATGATATACTAGGCTGGGCTATACAAGAGTATGATATGCTATGCAAGGCTATACTGGACTATACTACGCTAGACGAGGCTAGATTATAGTGTACTATGCTAATCTAGCATATGCTAGGCTAGACTATGGTTGAGTGTGCTATGCCAAGATATACCATGCTAGAATAGGATAGGATATACTATGATAAGCTAGGCTATACTGTGCTAGACTAGTTTATACTACGCT
Source organism: Ceratothoa steindachneri (assembly GCA_963969495.1). Lineage (NCBI taxonomy): Eukaryota > Metazoa > Arthropoda > Malacostraca > Isopoda > Cymothoidae > Ceratothoa > Ceratothoa steindachneri. The sequence goes on from OZ018327.1 coordinate 161,376,766, forward strand.
AGGCTAGGTTATACTATGCTTATACTTTACAATGCTAAGCTAGATTAGGATAAAGTAGGCTATGGTAGATAGGTTATATTATGCTAGGCTTTACAAGGCTAGACTAGCATAGGTTATACGAGGATAGGCTAGGCAATACTATGTTGAACTATTCTAAACTATACTAGGTTATGCTATGCTATACTATACTATTCTAGGCTATACTATGATAAGCTATACTATGCTATACTATGTATAGTAAGCTTTATTATCCTATATATGCTAGTCTGTACTACACTATGTTAGGCTGGGTTATACTATGGTCTCTAGGCTAAGATAGGCAATACTATACATTCTCTGCTAGGCTAGGCTAGCCCATTAGTCGCCTAGCTTTTTTACTCGAACTCGCCCTCTGCAAAATTTCAAATGGTACTCGTTATCGAAAATAACTAAAATAAAATATTTAAATCCTTTTTTATACATCAAATAATATAGCATTTTAATTGAAAAGAATCATTTTATTGATATAATTAAAAAATATTAATAAAGTTCTACCTATTTATAATTATGATTGATAATTCTCAGTTCCTACACAAATTTTCATCAACACCCATGGTTGTTTTATGCTTTTTAAATCAGTTACGCTTTAATACCTTTATTTAATTATAGAAAACAATGCCGCTCTTCATGGGATACTATTTTATATCTTAAATTTTATGAAAACTTGCTCAGGGCCTATTTTTTACTTATAAAACTGTATTTTCCAGACAAAATAGGCTTGCTGGTTTGTATTATTTCAATAACATACTAACTTAAGGTATTTCCTCGTTTTAATTGGATGAAAAACATAAGTGCATTTAACTTAAAAATAAGGAAGAGTCATCAAAAACGGTGTGTTTACACAGATTTGAGTAATAAATCAGCCTATTTTTGCGGTCATGTTGTGGTGAGGCCTAGAACGGAATCAAGTTACTCTCATTCATAAGCCTCGGTTTACAAACAAAGAAGGCCTGACCTAAGCCATTTATGTATTTTAATTAGATGCTTAATCACTAACATAAGAGTTTGAAAAAAAAATGACAAATTATCATAATTATCAGGGCAAATACGAGTATATACGTGAAAGGCTACAAAAGACCCTCGGGCGATTAGGTAGCACTGAATCGAGGACTTGTAAAGGCCCTCGAGCGACTGATGGGTTAAATTAGTCTAGGTAAATTTGAAACCCTTATGTTGTTTTACATTCTCGTTCGAATAATATAATTACCAAAGTCCTCCCAAGATTAGCTAGGGAATTATTTTCTTTTGCCAATAACATCATAACTATTCTGACCATTCTAACGAAATTTAAACCGTTATATTGTTTTACATTATATTTCGAATGATATAATTGACAAAGTCCCCAAGTTTAGCCGGGGAATTATCTTCTTTTGGCAATAACATCATAACTATTCGGCCTATTCTAACGAAATTTGAACCCATTATGTTGTTTTACATTCTCCTTCGAATGATATAATTGCTAAGTCCTCCTAAGGTTAGCCCGGGAATTAGTCTTTTGGTGCAAAAACATAATAACTATTCGGCGGATTCTAACGAAATCTGAAACCCTTATATTGTTTTGCTTTTGCTTTCAAATAATATAATTTCCAAAGTCATCTAAGATTAGGCAGGGGTTTAGTTTGGGGGGGGGGCAATAACATCATAACTGTTCAATCGATTCTAATATAATTTACATTCTCTTTCAAATGATAGAATTGCCAAGGTCCTTCCAAGGTTACTTCGGGAATTATTGAAAGTTTTCAAAGTCGTAAGGGCATAAATCAGAATAAGTGAGGGCACGCGACTTTTTGGTCAGCAGTTTTTGTTTCCTGACGCCATGTTAAGTGGTATAGCGGGGTACACCAGTTTTGATCTAACTAAACTGGTTTACAACTTCTTTTTATTCGCTGTACTGAGGTTTCTAAATCGGAGGAGTTTGTCTAGTTTGGTGTTAGCTTATCCAATCCTAGAGCTGACGTGTCTGTTCAAGCTGGTCGAAGGGAAAGCCGGGATTCGTGAGAACGACATTAGACTTGGTGGCCGACCCTGGATACGTGAATGTAGGGAAGTCAGGCCAGATGTGCTGAGAAATATCCCTCCTTAGCAAGAGGTCAAGATTCCTGCCTCTTGCGTTTGTCCTTGCGTAGCCTGCTACTCTGTTTCTGGCGTTCAGGTCCCCGCTAACAATACTGAATCTCTTTCTTGAAAAGAGTATACAGATCATATTAGGGCAAATATGAACGGAGGGGAAGTTAGTAGCACACGTCTAATTCGATGTCCCCCAGAGAGCACCTCAGTATGATCGGCAGAAACGATTCGTCCATTGGGTTCCCTGATCTGACTGTAGATCTTTCTTGACCGCTATTATAGTTTCGTCGAACTTCTCTTCTGCGACGTTCTTTTGGAGAACGTTGTATCCAAAGATCTGTTTGTCGTCGTCCCTGACTCCAGTTTCGGACAACAGAAGAATGACGGGATCCAGTTCTCGGTAGACGTTGTACAGCTAGAGTTTGTTCATCTGCCACCCATGCACGTTATGTGCTAGAATAGTTAGCCTATTTCTAATTGTCATCTTGTGTCTGAGCTGCTCGAGGGCTTTTGGCTGATTGGTCTGCCGATCGAAATTTCTTGTAGACGGGAGGATCGTACAGCTTGAAGTTGTCGCCATACAGGCTTACTTTGCATTTCAGTAAGGCCATCTTGCCCGACTCCTCGTTACGGGTGTCATAGCACCACATGAAGTATCCTCTTTTGACTCCTAAAGCCACCTCCTCGATGGATATATGTCTTTGTTGAGTGGTGTGGGAGTTGAGTGCGATGATGAGATTAATTTCTCTTCCATCGAGCTCGTGTTCTTCCTGCTCTTCCTTCTTTGGTAGTCGTTCGGTGCCCTCCTCCTGTTTGGGAGGTTCCTCTTTAGTTCTCCTTTCGTTTTATCTGCATGGGCGTGGCAGGCAGAGGTGTTTGGTCGGCTGCGGGCTCTTGTCCGCGGGCTTCTGCCATTGCACCCTTGTTGAATATTGCCGAGAGAACTTTGTCTGACTGAGAGTTGTCCGGGAACGTGATAGATTCCAGGCCATTTTCAGCCAGCATCTTGTTCATCTCAGCATTGAATGAACCCGGACAGGCTAAGTTCATCACATTCGCGTGGAGAATACATGCTAGCATTTTTGGAGGAGTCGCATTGGTGAGCTGAAGGACTATTTAGGGTTGTGCCGATGTTGTGTTGGTTTGTGGTAGGGTTTTAGCGGCTGTAGCATAAAATGATATTGGCCTGTCAGCCGCGTCTCTCTTCTTTTTAGGTGCTCCTTCCTGACTGGGCACTGTATGCTCAAGGAACGGTGGAGACCAGCGCATTTAATGCACATCTTCGTGTCACTGACGCAGTGCATCCACTCGTGGCCGGTTTGTGCGCACTCGAGCAGCCACCTGTAAGTTGTTCTTCTACCTTGTACCAGGAAAAGCTATTTAGTAGCTCAAAGAACCTTTTCCTTCCAATCTGCTCTGGAGAGATTATCATTGAGAATAGCTTCAGTCCAGCTTCCTTCGCCTTGGCCACCATTTCCATTTCTTTGAATACGATTTTATCACTTCTGCCACATCTGCCCATTCCTGATTTCTCTCTATCTCTTGTTTGATGTCTTCAGCTGTTCGTTCGCCTACCCACGGGTCAACTCGCCTGCCAACGATAGCCTTCCTTGCCACTAGGGCTGGAGAAGGTTTTGGTTATAGTCCGATGTCGCCTAGTTCTCTTGTGCCGGCTGTTGAGGTCAGCTTCACCAGATCAGTCTGCGTGTGACAAATCGCGGTAAATCCCCTGGTGACCTTGATTAGCTTTTGAGCCAGATCTCCAGCTTCCCGAAGATAGTCCCAAAGGCCTTCGTTTTGTCTGGTTTATCGTTCCCAACGAGCCGCAGTGAGACCCGAAAGTCCAGAGACTCCCCTGCTTCTTTCATGGTGGGAACGTCGCTTCATTGGTGGTGGTGAAGGGGGAGGGAGCCCCACTCCGATTTCGTAGAGCGGCTCTTTCCTTACCCACAGGCGAGAGAGAAACAGGAGGTATCTCCATCAGTCTATCTCAACCTGTCTTGTCCCTGTCAGTATCGTTATAAACTGGAGGTATCTCCAATCAGTCCAACGACCCCTTGTCCAAGTCCCGAGGGGAAGGGCTGACTGTGATCTCGGTACCTGGACGCCGCGTCTTCCCCAAGCCAGGTAGAAATAACAGAGATCTTTAATCAATCCACCTGAGCCTGGAAATGCCCCAGCTAGGATCAGCAGAGACAGGAGGTATCTCCAATCAGTCCGCCGCTCGTTAGCAGGGGTTGGTGGAAGAGGCAACCCCAAAGCTTTCCGGGTTTCTCTCAGCAGCTATTGGGGAAGAGTAGAGCTGGATTTTCACTAGGGGTCGAATCGATACCATCGTGGCGGGGGAGGGGGGAGGGTCCAGGGATGGCGGGGGAGCTCCAGTTGAACGGGCTTTGTTGGAATTAGGTCTAGCTAGCAGAAGCCTGTGATGGATCTCTTGGAAAGCCATGACTCGCAGATAAAGAGGGTGCACGGGTCTCTAGTTACCCCTTTGGGGGCTTGGGGTTTGGGGATCAACTCGGGAGGGGTCTAATTTTGTCGCTATCCTGCCGTATAGTTGAAAGCATGTTAAATGCTAACGTTGGGAATGCTCTTTCGCGGTTTTGGAGGGTTATTTCAATTGGCTTTGCGTCTTTTACTGGGTTCATGCTCCTCTTCTCCTTCAGTAAACCTACCCATATCGAAGTTTTGATTGTCTACGGTGTGGTTTTTATTTGAATATTTTGAGTTGTTGACGTATTAAAGTTACGTGTTTGCGTTTAGTATTTTTATATGATAATGAGTTATTTGCATTTTCTTAATTACGCTTTAAATTGTTAAAAATTACCTTAAAGGTGAAAACATTTTGTCTTGCAACGCCACTTAAAATAAGCCGGCTTGTAATACGTTTGCTCGTTCAAAGATTTCGGAATAATTGAAATCAGGCGTCTTTTCCAACCTCAGCAATAACAAGTAGGTATATAGGGGGTGTATTTGGGGTGCATTTGTAGAAGTTTAGTGCGGTGTGAGGATGAGTGAAGTGGTGGAGTCTGGCGTGGCATGTATCGAGAGCTTATAGGTAGTAGGCCTACTTTTGTCTTCCAGTCGAATTTGTTCTGACTCCCAAAGCTTTTCACGGGGAATGCGCTTTTTGGCTGGGTTTCAGAAGATGCCTCGGTAATCACGAGTTGAAAGAAAAGGACACGAAAGGAAAGCGGCGATAAGTAGGCTTTATTCATAGCTTGGGCCTGCCAAAATGGGAACAAGCAGAGCAGTTCGAGTCCTATTCGGCTGTGTGTAAGTTTTACGTTCATGTTATATAGCTGAGTCTAAGAAGACAGGACTTAAGGATGACGGAACGGATTCGTGACGCTAATAATAACAAAATTGCAAGTGAGCTATACTGACAGACGACTTAACTGATTTTCTCTCTATCTGAGTCTCTCCCTTCTATATATGTGTGTTTAATATATATATATATATATATATATATATATATATATATATATATATATATATATATATATATATATATATATATAGGCCTCTTGTTTCCAAGGGGCGTGAACTCTTTTCACTTGATCAGGGCGCGGGTCAAAAAGATAAAAAATACGTTCGTCAGTTCCTTTGTTGACCGTTGAGTGTAGTTACAAGAAGTATATGTGTCTAATGAAACTACATATTTTTTTTCAATTTGGGCCTACATCCTGTATCAGAAAGACCGTTTTGCATTTCACAGGTCCTCGAAAATTTTAACCAGTCAAAGCACTACCAACCTGTATTTGTTCAGCTTGTCCCTGTTATCTATTATTGAGATCGTTTTCGTCTGGCAGCCTTTTCCTAGCGTGCGTATGTTTGTTTGCTGGCATGGGAACTCTGGCTGTCCGCTTTGATCGACTCATCATTTTCTTAATAAATATACAATTGTGACATAATATTTCTCTCTATTTTACATTGGTTCACTATTTATTACATGGCATATTATTTCATTAATTAATGCGTATATCCAATTTCTGGATATCCTAGATACAGCGGGCGCCCATTTGTGAGGTTCCTCGCTGAGTCTACCTATCCTGCAATTTGGGTGCCACAGGCCAACTTTCCTTGCAATTCGGGTGCCACAGGTATATGGTACGTTCGGTAACGAGTCCTACGCTCTCAGGCTTGTTTGGACATGTTTTTCAACATGGTTATAATAGTTGTGGGAGCAAAATCGAAATAAAAAAAAACAGCAAAATTTTGTTTTAGTGTTTTATAAATTTACCCCTAAAACGATCAGCACCATGTTGAAAAGCATGACAAACCAACAGGTGAGAAAAGATAGGGTTTGTTACCCAAACATGTTTATTACGCGTCGCAAAACATTACTGCTTTCGAGGTGATCTCCTTATCATAAAGTTTATATAACCTTTTACTTCTACTCAAGTAAAATTCAAAACAATATTATTAAAAATTCCGAATCGCACAGATCGAAACCGGTGTAATTTTGTTTTATTAAAATTCTAAATGCAAGACATTTAAGCATATTGATATACATAATCAATAAAGGATGCAAAATTAACTACAGGTATAACAAGTAACCTGCTATATTATTAGTATTATTTTTCATTTAATCCATTTGAGGGGTAAGAAACTCAAAGAAAAAAACATTAAAATTGATTTTTCTTTTAAAAAAGTATTTTTTTAAATAATAATAATGATTCGAAAAGAAATCAAGAGCGATAATATTTGTTAGAAATAAACACTGGTTAAGATCGTACATATTTTGTTCCACCGAACCATTAAAGCCTACTTATTATTCTTGGAAAGATTGGAGGGCTCCCTAAGACATAAAGGTATATTACAAATAAAACTTTTTCACTTTATTCTTATTTAGTTTTCTTTAGAACTACATAAAACCATCTCAATCGTTGCTGAACTGAGTCTTTCTTTCACACTTTCAGCCTTTAGCCGGGAATTGATGGACCCTTTACTTTATTTTTAGATAAGGCATTCACAACTTCAAGTCGATATTGCTTCATTGATTATTTATGAACCATTTAGGCGCGGATCCAAAGGCGGGGAGGGGAGGGGGGATTAGGGAGCCTGAAGCTCACCACCCCAAAAAGATTTCAGACCCATTTATGTTTATATATTTTTTTAAGCTATACGAGTATTCTGCTATTCAGAAAGAGTTATTGGATCTTTTCTTTTATTATGGCGCAATTTCGTCTCAGCCAGATGGCTGAACGCCCGGTTACTCGAGTGAGTAGTTCCTTAGATATTTTTTCTTGAATGGCCGTTTACTCGAGTAAGTAAACCTGTGACATTTTTAGTTTTACGATATCCTTTTGTTTGTTTGAAAGCATAAGCATTGTTTTCACCCTTAAAAAAATGACAACGTACGAACTTGCTAGGGAGGTGCAAAATATGGAACAAGCACTCAAGTATTTGTAAGAAAGAGGCATTGTGCATCAGCAGAGAATTTGTAAAAATGGACGCAGCATGAGACTTTCGTTGTCACATTACCAACTTGTAGAGTGATGTCACAAACAAAGGTGTAAAAGCAAATCCAGATTGAGAGGTGATACTTAGTTATAAGGGTCAAAAATACCTATGGAAATAATCATCTTTTTCGTTCATGCATGGTGCAACAACTTGACAACTACTGTTTTAGGTAAATAACAATTATAAATGCCATGCAATGCTATTACAGACTGGAACAACTATTTCCGTGGAGTGTGCATAAATTCGTCAATCCAAAATCCTATAAAGATCGGTGGAAATGGATTGACAGTAGAAATAGATGAATCCTTGTTCTCACGGAGAAGGAATAATATCAGGAGGATTTTGCCAGGTCAGTGGATTTTCGGAGGGATTTGCCAGTGCAGTGAGTTTTCGGAGGGATTTGCCAGTGCAGTGAGTTTTCGGAGGGATTTGCAGGGAAAGGCGCGAGTGCTTCGTGTATGCAGTTCCTGATAGATCGGTAGAAACGTTATTATCTCTAATTAATGAATGTGTATTGCCTGGCACGACTATTATTTCTAATGAGTGGCGTGCATACAATGGAATTGATTCCTTGCCAGAGATGCAGAATAACCATTTGACTGTTAACCATTCGAAAATGGAAAATGAAGAATAAAATAGAATGTGGAACCACTCGTTCTCTGATCGACTCCTATATGTGCGAATTTTTATGGAGGCAACGAAATAAAGGAAAAGAAATTTTTCCTCAAATTTACAAAGACACTGTACAGTTTTATACATTAAATAATGCTTAGCTTCTACTTTTTTTTATTTCCTTAACTTTTTTATTAAATAATGTTTAGCTTTCCCTTCTTTTGGTTTTCTTAACTTTTTTTTTTACTTTCCTCCTATTTGTACCATTAAAACAACCAAATAAATATAACATAAAAATAATCCCATCCTTCGATTCCCGGGCATGAGAAAGGCAGTTCGGACATCTATCTGAGGATCTACTCACTCGATTAACCGACCGTTCAGCCACCTGATTGAGGAGACGAAATTGCGTCATAATAAGAGAAAAGATCCGAGTTATTTTATAGTATAGAATATATATAAAACAGTTTTTTAAACCCTTGTGATGGAATGTATCTTATATGATACATGTATAAAATACAGGTAAATCTCAAAAATAATTATTAAATTCAGTATTATACTTTAGCTGACGTCCCAAAACTACAATTCATAATTTTCTGATGTGTGGAAAAAAATCGAATCTGAGAGGATTATTGCACAATCCTTATAAGATGTTATTTATTATTAATACTGTGTAAGATAACCATTATTAATGTTTAAGGCCTTTTTATCAGACACCTCATATGTAGGAATTTATATCCTGGATCCTCCACTGGAGCCATTGTTTCTTGTAAATTATGAAAGTATTTAAAATAACAGCACAGTATGGTGAATTATTTCTGCTCAAAAGAGTTCAAGAAAAATGTTGCAAGGTGTAGTCATAAATGATTAATTGTATCTGTAATTCCCATTGGTTTGGTGAACTTAATTGTCTGTGGAATCACATTGTTCTAGTCCAGGTTGTAAAAGTTTCTTTTGCTGTAGAACCGTCCCATCAATTTAAGAGGGAAGATAAAACTAGGAACATGTCTTTATCTTCTTGACTAAAGTAGTAATTCTAATTAAAACTAAAAAAAATGGTAATTATGTATAATAGGTGTCAACCTATAATTGCACTTAAAGTTTATGTCAATGTCACCAAGTTCATTTTTATGTGCTGAAGCAAAATCTGTTCTTCTTTTTCATGCAAATGCTTCATTTTGCACAACAAATGAATAACAGAGTGGGCTTCAGCACATAAAAATGGACCTAATGATGCGTGATTTTAATCTAATTCTAGGTTGACACCCGTTAGTCATAATAACCAAATTTTCTCCAGCCCCTGAGTAGAGTTCATTTACATTAGACTCCAAATCTGAAGGAATATCTTCAAAAATCAGCCTCTCAGAAACTTTTAAAGCTTTATCTTTACATTTCTGTGTGCAAATAAAAAAAAGTAATATTAATAATAAACTATAATATTCAATTTTCGGTTGGAGAAGGCCTAAGCATGCTCTAAATTGTTTCATTTTGATCAAATGTACGACTATTAACTTTTAGATAAAATATAGGAACATTTAAAAGGTTATTTCTTTTAAAAGTGTGCAATAATGTTCAATAGGTAGCTAAAATATTGATACATTTTGATCCGCGATTTGTACTTTGGTAAAAAAGGCAAATGTGCCATTTTTTCTTCAAATACCAAATTACCTTTCAGGTAAAACATCCTTATAACCATCTTAAACCTACTAAAATTACTAAAATATATCAAAACGGATTATTTTTAAGCTGACACTATTTACTAGGGAGGTTACCCCCGAGACTGGGTCTCACGATAGGGAGTTGCGGCTTGCCTTGGCTGACGTTAGCCAGAGAAGCTAAATAGCTTGATAGAAGGACTGAAAACCGCCAACTTTAAACTTTTAAAATTTTTTGCCTTGTTACAACAAAGTATTTTTGGATTTTTTTTGTTTCCCATTCACACAAGCACTCTGAATTCTTTGTGTACAGAATGATGCTAGATATAACACAGTTCTCCCCCAAATCATTGTCAAACGCTTCCACAACATTCAAATTAGATACTGCATATTTGCAGTGGTTCTCAACTCGTTTCAGGCCACGGACCACCAACCCAATAAAAACAAATGTCGTGGACCATTTAATTTCTGAATAAAGATAAATAAGTATACACAACAAGCATTTTGGTTAGAAATACATTTCTTCAAAAACTATTTCTAAAAATTATATAAAATAATAACCAACTAACATTTCAATCTGAAATATATTTCTTACAAACATAATTTCCTGGAAATTGAATAGTTATCTAACATTTTGCCGTGAAATTTATTTCTAACAAACAGGAATTTGAAATTATGCAGGAGTATACAACTATAAAACACTTTCCCTTCAAATTTGCTGAATTCATTTTTCGTTGCAACCAGACTTTTAGATTCTCTTTTCACTCACAAGCTTTTCAATGTTAGGAGTGGTTGATAACGTACAACGAATATCGCTTTCCATCGTAAGCTTATTCCTCTGTTTCGACTTCATGTGGAGCATACATGAAATTCCACTCTCTCACATGTAAGTTGATGCAAATGGCAAAAGATATCTGAATGCATGCAATGGCAGATTTGGGTAAGTACAAATCATACTGTCCCAAAACTTTTCCATGGTAGAACGCTAGTACATATCTTGAGCCACCGAATCATTTTTAAACTCCAAAAATTCCTCCTGTAGATACTTTGGAACACTATGAACATCTGTTGTGAATGGATTTCTTATGAAAGATAACTCACCCCTTGTCATGTCCACCTCTGGAAAGTATTTGTTAAATCCATCCCTCAGCCTCGTAAATGTTCGAAAATTCGCATCTGAATGCCTTTCTTTTTCCCGAACATGGAATCCACACGTGGAAATTGAACCAAATTGTTACTTTCCACTCGTCCGAGCCAGAGTTCTAGTTTCTCACGAAAAGCCTTGATGATGCCTTGGTGAGAAAACACATTTGCTTATTTCCCTTGTAGCTAACGATTCAGTTTGTTCAAGATTTGAGAAATATCAGCAAGGTATTCAAGCTCTAATTTTGACTGTGTTAGCATAGTTTTTAAATCTTCTTTCCTTTGAGAATTAAGAAATAAAGCCAGTTCTTCTCTCAGTTCAAAAATTCTGTTGAGTACAGTTCCTACTGACAAGTACCATGCAGAAAAGTAAAACAACACCACTCCAAAGTCGGATCCCATGGCCTGACATAATTTTATGAACAGCCTGGTGTTCACTGTTGACGATTTGATGTAATTAACCACCTTCACCCATGCTTCTTGGTGATGAATTTTAACGAACTTATCCAAGGGTTCACTCACGACCAAAGGCGGAATACGAGAGGCGGTTAATAAGTTTTGCGAATCGGTAGGGCAAAACAGAGGTAGGGGGATGGCTGTTTGTGGGGGTGTTGGGACAAGTTATGACAAGTCAGGACCTGCAGCCGCACGCCCCTGTCTTGTCTATTTAAGAAGCAGTATCTGATCGCAGATCGTCAGTCACAAATTTTTAAACAATGGAGAAGGTTGAGCACCGCGCAGCGATCAAACTTTTGACCAAGGAAGGCAAGAATGCAAAAGAGATCCATGAACGCATGGTTGCAGTGTACACTGACACCTCCCCTTGATATGCAACCATTGCTAGCTGGAATAGGGAGTTCCGCCATGGCCGTGAGTCCCTTGAAGATGACCCCATCCAGGACGCTCGTCAGGCGTGACCAACGAGGACAATGTGGCCCGTGTGGAGAGGACGATCCTCTAAAATCGACGGGTGAAGGTCGAAGAAATCGAGCGAGAACTTGGAATATCACATGGAAGTGTTATCAACATCATCCACGACAATTTGGCCATGACCAAGGTCTCTGCCCGTTGGTTCCCTAGAAACCTCACGCCCCATGATCGACTTCAACGTCGTCAAAGTCCACAAATCAAGAGTTGAACAAGCTACCCTGCGCGAGTGCGGATTCGAGGAGCTCAACCATCTCCCCTACAGTCCAGATCTGGCCCCTACTGACTACTTTTTATTCCGCCAGCTCAAGGCTACACTGCGTGGACGCCGGTTTGGTGACGAAGAAGATGTCCAGCTCGCCGTCCAGGAGTAGATTGAACAGCAGTAGGGAGATTTCTGATTGTCGGGAATTTGAAGCCTCAGGGACAAGTGGCGCAAGTGCATTGAAGTCAAGGGTAGTTATATTGAAAAATAATAAAACACTTTTCCTCATATCTCGTGTCCTTATATCCGAATTGCAAAATTTATTGACCGCCCCTCGTATAAGACAAATCGAGAGATTCGAAAAGAAAATAATTAACGCTAAGCTTGCAGTCGACTTCAATAATATATATATATATATATATATATATATATATATATATATATATATATATATATATATATATATATATATATATACCAAACTTCTAAAGTGGTCTAAAGGGCGGTTTAATTGAGATCAAAGCGGTTGCTTGCTGCCTCAATGTGCACGGTTCGAATCCCACCCCAGCTCGGATTTTTTCGAAGTAAGAAATAACTATTTCCGAAGAAAAATTATTCCGTTTTCTCTTTCCTGCGGTGAAGTTTGATTTATTTCATCATTCTCTCGCGCTCATGATATATATATATATATATATATATATATATATATATATATATATATATATATATATATATATATATATATCTATATATATATAAGATTAACTGACTGTGAATATAAGTGGGTTCTCAGATGTCAACTATGTTCAATATCAGGGCATGGAAGTAATAAGTATGCATGAGATGGCTAATGATATGCGAATATAGGAAGGCACCTTGCTAAAATTATACAGGGTGGGGAGGGTATTCGTTCGTAATTTACAAGTGTTAATTTTGCGCAACTTTTTTTACCTTCGTTGTCGGGTTTTTTCTTCTTAAAAATAATAACTATTTTTCTCTTATTTTTTGTTAGAATAATTTACTATGGAAATTTATGAACCCCACAATTTGTAGAAGAAGCATCGAGTCCTCCTTGGAATCCGCACCGGAAGGACAAACAAGGAGATTTCGCACTTCCTCAACGGCAGCAGAAGGATGGTGGAAAAGGTCAGAAAGGAGCTAAAGGATTATTCATGATTCGATGACGTGGCGACAGCAGAAAGAAAAGACCATGATCTACGATATGATGCAAGCAGAACGCCGGGTTTCGTCATTAAAATCCAGAAGATCATCAACAATGATCTCATAAAGTCGATGCTTACCATTGCTCAGGAGAAAGGTGTGGATGAAAAGTTCATCAGGCTGGTGGTACATACTAAAATTCGGTACTTTTGATACAAGATGAGGAAGGGACAATTTCTGTCCAAGGCGGTGCACACATGAAGATGATAAAAATACTAGAGTCGCTCTATATTAAAAAAACTAAACCAACACTCAACGAATCTGATTCCTCCTTTCTCCTGCGTATCTCATAACCCGACAACCTACCAAGTCATTTTCATGCTCCTTTGTCGTTCACTTGTTCATTCTTGTCCTGGAACGATTCTCTGCTTAAGGTAATGTGTATATCAATCACGTATTTGGTTTTTTTAATATTTTAATTTTGTAATTTTATACTTTGTCATATTTTAACTTTATTCTCGCTTCTTTAGCTTTATCTGATTTGCCCTAAGCTTGTTTTTTCACTGTTTTTTTTAGTGTTTTTATTATTCCTGTTTGTTTTGTTTTTTTATGTACGTTCATAAATTTAGTAGCTTTACTTTACTTTAATAGAATCACTGAAGATGTTCCAATGGTCGGAACGAAACGTCTGAGAGCAAATAAATGTCCTTTTCAATCTACTCGTGGGTCTTCATTTTCCTACTGAGATTAAGGTTTCCGCGAACCGAGCCAATTCCCACAAAAAAATAGAAACACTTAGATTTTTTCCTGAGACTGTCATCATGCGAACGAGTACCGGTCCCACTTTGTCATGATACTAAAATGGTGTTGATTGTGTTATGGAATTGAACTGGTTGTTGTTTTGTAGGGAATTTGAACTTAAAAAGTGTCTGAGGACTAGAATAATGTTGGGATAGTATCATTGTATTACGGAAAGGCGAGAAAGTTTAGTGCAAGAACTATAGTGAGTGTTGGTAGGTATAGGTGGAAAAAATATGTTTGGTTGTATAAGATGGACGACTGAGGGGTCTATGGGAAGATATGGATCAAGTTTTTTTACTGAAACAGCTAGATGAAAAGAAAAAGTTGAGAGGTGGTGTGTAAACTGAGTTAATGGTTATTAATTAAGCTTATGATAGTTTTTGATCGCTCAGGAATGAAGTCTGAATCACTGAACAGAATTTCTAACTTTTTTACGGGTGGGACTCTCTTACCGAATTACTGTAGAATTTCAGGGTCTGAAGATAACTAGTCAAAGGTTCCCGTGTTCGTAGATTACCAGCTAGCGACTACACTCCTACGTCTTTGGAACTAAGCTATTTTATACACTTTTCTAAGGTAGATAAAGAGGAATAAACGAAGTTGTCTCTCCACCATCGTGGGGCAGAGAGAATCTGCTTCCTCCATGATCAAGTCGCGGGAAGAGTACAAGGAATTTGCAGACATCAGCGGTTCGGGTCGCTTCTGTTAGCATTTACATAGCACAGTGTATCTAACAAAGTTTTTACAATGCTCGTTAAAATATACATTATTCAATTTTGAGATTATCATCTTTATTGCCATTGACACCATCATCCAGGCGCGGATCCAGGGGGTGGCTATGGGGCTCAACACCCCCCAAAAAATTTCACATCCGTTCGTTTATATTCCTTGTATTCTGCTATTGAGAAAGAGTTCTGTAATAAAAAATCTTTTTACACGGATCAAAAAATTAGAAATTGTGGTTTATCGTAGTTTCTGGAGGTCAGCAAAGGTATACTACTGAATTTAATAATTATTTTAGAGATTTACCTGTATTTTAGACATGTATCATATGAGATACATTTGATCGCAATAGTTTAAAAAACGGTATATATATATATATATATATATATATATATATATATATATATATATATATATATATATATATATATATTATTACATAACTCTTTCTGAAGAGCAGAATAGAGGTAGGGCTTAAAACGAAATATAAACATAAATGGGTCTGAAATTTTTGGGGAGCTTCAGCCCCCCCCCCCCTGGATCCCCGCCTGATGGTGACTCCTTATGAGATGCTGTTATTTATTATCAATTCTGTCTATGATAAACCTTATTAATCATCACTGCCCTTTTCTAAGAATAATCAGAGGGAGGAATTCAGGTTAGCGCACTTACCCCCCCCCCCTCCTCCCCCAAAATTAGCCTAGCCTGGATCTGCCACGGCAATAATGGTCACTCTTACATATTATCAATGCTATATTATTATTATTATTATTATTATTATTATTATTATTATTATTATTATTATTATTATTATTATTATTATTATTATTATTATTATTATTATTATTATTTTAATTATTATTATTATTATTATTATTATTATTATTATTATTATTATTATTATTATTATTATCATAATCCTTATCCTTATCATTATCATTATCATTATCATAATCATTATCATTATCTACTATTATACCTATTTCTTTGCTATCACTATTACGTTCATTCATCATTATTATCATTTATGTTTGCGATAAATATGAATTTTATTTGGATTTTACTATCTTGCTATAATTCTATATAATAATTACCTTTAGTATTTAGATGCGAATGATTGATCTTAAAATAATTACTAATCAATACTTATTCTGTTTGATTATCAATTATTTAATAGTTCCAATATACTTCCGTTACAATGTTTTAAAGCAGTATTGAATAGTTTAGGGATTATTTCGAACGAAAGGCAGATTAACGACCCTAATTGTTATGGAAATTCCTTCAAGGACAATGGAATAATAGTTCCCACAATACTAATACCGAATTTTAGCTTAGCATTCCAAAGGCGGGCATAATTATTAGCTAGGGAATTATATACACGCTGAAATGTGTCTAATTCAACGCTTAAAAACACTATAAATTCTTATTACCAATCATTTATTTGGAATAATTATAAATGAAAAAGTCATACCTCTTTAAGACGCTTGCTCACGGCAGTAGAGAATTCATTTAATATTATTCCCCACAATTCTATTACCGAATTTTAGCTTAGCATTCCAAAGGCGGGCCTAATTATTAGCTAGGGAATTATATACACGCTGAAATGTGTCTAATTCAACACTTAAAAACACTATAAATTCTTATTACCAATCATTTATTTGGAATAATTATAAATGAAAAAGTC
Source organism: Ceratothoa steindachneri (assembly GCA_963969495.1). Classification (NCBI taxonomy): domain Eukaryota; kingdom Metazoa; phylum Arthropoda; class Malacostraca; order Isopoda; family Cymothoidae; genus Ceratothoa; species Ceratothoa steindachneri. Next base: position 161,393,249 of record OZ018327.1, read on the forward strand.
ATACCTCTTTAAGACGCTTCCTCTCGGAAGTAGAGAATTCATTTAATATTATTCCCCACAATTCTAATACCGAATCTTAGCTTAGCATTCCAAAGGCGGACATAATTATTAGCTAGGGAATTATATACACGCTGAAATGTGTCTAATTCAACACTTAAAAACACTATAAATTCTTATTACCAATCATTTATTTGGAATAATTATAAATGAAAAAGTCATACCTCCTTAAGACGCTTCCTCACGGATGTAGAGAAATCATTTAATATTATTCCCCACAATTCTATTACCGAATTTTAGCTTAGCATTTCAAAGGCGGGCATAATTATTAGCTAGGGAATTATATACACGCTGAAATGTGTCTAATTCAACACTTAAAAACAGTATAAATTCTTATTACCAATCATTTATTTGGAATAATTATAAATGAAAAAGTCATACCTCTTTAAGACGCTTCCTCACGGATGTAGAGAATTCATCTAATATTATTCCCCACAATTCTATTACCGAATTTTAGCTTAGCATTTCAAAGGCGGACATAATTATTAGCTAGGGAATTATATACACGCTGAAAGGTGTCTAATTCAACACTTAAAAACAGTATAAATTCTTATTACCAATCATTTATTTGGAATAATTATAAATGAAAAAGTCATACCTCTTTAAGACGCTTCCTCACGGATGTAGAGAATTCATTTAATATTATTCCCCACAATTCTATTACCGAATTTTAGCTTAGCATTCCAAAGGTGGACATAATTATTAGCTAGGGAATTATATACACGCTGAAATGTGTCTAATTCAACACTTAAAAACACTATAAATTCTTATTACCAATCATTTATTTGGAATAATTATAAATGAAAAAGTCATACCTCTTTAAGACGCTTCCTCTCGGAAGTAGAGAATTCATTTAATATTATTCCCCACAATTCTAATACCGAATCTTAGCTTAGCATTCCAAAGGCGGACATAATTATTAGCTAGGGAATTATATACACGCTGAAATGTGTCTAATTCAACACTTAAAAACACTATAAATTCTTATTACCAATCATTTATTTGGAATAATTATAAATGAAAAAGTCATACCTCCTTAAGACGCTTCCTCACGGATGTAGAGAAATCATTTAATATTATTCCCCACAATTCTATTACCGAATTTTAGCTTAGCATTTCAAAGGCGGGCATAATTATTAGCTAGGGAATTATATACACGCTGAAATGTGTCTAATTCAACACTTAAAAACAGTATAAATTCTTATTACCAATCATTTATTTGGAATAATTATAAATGAAAAAGTCATACCTCTTTAAGACGCTTCCTCACGGATGTAGAGAATTCATCTAATATTATTCCCCACAATTCTATTACCGAATTTTAGCTTAGCATTTCAAAGGCGGACATAATTATTAGCTAGGGAATTATATACACGCTGAAAGGTGTCTAATTCAACACTTAAAAACAGTATAAATTCTTATTACCAATCATTTATTTGGAATAATTATAAATGAAAAAGTCATACCTCTTTAAGACGCTTCCTCACGGATGTAGAGAATTCATTTAATATTATTCCCCACAATTCTATTACCGAATTTTAGCTTAGCATTCCAAAGGCAGACATAATTATTAGCTAGGGAATTATATACACGCTGAAATGTGTCTAATTCAACACTTAAAAACACTATAAATTCTTATTACTAATCATTTATTTGGAATAATTATAAATGAAAAAGTCATACCTCTTTAAGACGCTTCCTCACGGATGTAGAGAATTCATTTAATATTATTCCCTACAATTCTAATACCGAATTTTAGCTTAGCATTCCAAAGGTGGACATAATTATTAGCTAGGGAATTATATACACGCTGAAATGTGTCTAATTCAACACTTAAAAACAATATAAATTCTTATTACCAATCATTTATTTGGAATAATTATAAATGAAAAAGTCATACCTCCTTAAGACGCTTCCTCTCGGAAGTAGAGAATTCATTTAATATTATTCCCCACAATTCTAATACCGAATCTTAGCTTAGCATTCCAAAGGCGGACATAATTATTAGCTAGGGAATTATATACACGCTGAAATGTGTCTATTTCCACACTTAAAAACACCATAAATTCTTATTACCAATCATTTATTTGGAATAATTATAAATGAAAAAGTCATACCTCCTTAAGACGCTTCCTCACGGATGTAGAGAATTCATTTAATATTATTCCCCACAATTCTATTACCGAATTTTAGCTTAGCATTTCAAAGGCGGACATAATTATTAGCTAGGGAATTATATACACGCTGAAATGTGTCTAATTCAACACTTAAAAACACTATAAATTCAAAATTACCAATCATTTATTTGGAATAATTATAAATGAAAAAGTCATACCTCTTTAAGACGCATCCTCTCGGAAGTAGAGAATTCATTTAATATTATTCCCCACAATTCTATTACCGAATTTTAGCTTAGCATTCCAAAGGCGGGCCTAATTATTAGCTAGGGAATTATATACACGCTGAAATGTGTCTAATTCAACACTTAAAAACACTATAAATTCTTATTACCAATCATTTATTTGGAATAATTATAAATGAAAAAGTCATACCTCCTTAAGACGCTTCCTCTCGGAAGTAGAGAATTCATTTAATATTATTCCCCACAATTCTAATACCGAATCTTAGCTTAGCATTCCAAAGGCGGACATAATTATTAGCTAGGGAATTATATACACGCTGAAATGTGTCTATTTCCACACTTAAAAACACCATAAATTCTTATTACCAATCATTTATTTGGAATAATTATAAATGAAAAAGTCATACCTCTTTAAGACTCTTCCTCACGGATGTAGAGAATTCATTTAATATTATTCCCCACAATTCTATTACCGAATTTTAGCTTAGCATTTCAAAGGCGGACATAATTATTAGCTAGGGAATTATATACACGCTGAAATGTGTCTAATTCAACACTTAAAAACAGTATAAATTCTTATTACCAATCATTTATTTGGAATAATTATAAATGAAAAAGTCATACCTCTTTAAGACGCTTTCTCACGGATGTAGAGAATTCATCTAATATTATTCCCCACAATTCTATTACCGAATTTTAGCTTAGCATTTCAAAGGCGGACATAATTATTAGCTAGGGAATTATATACACGCTGAAATGTGTCTAATTCAACACTTAAAAACAGTATAAATTCTTATTACCAATCATTTATTTCGAATAATTATAAATGAAAAAGTCATACCTCCTTAAGACGCTTCCTCACGGATGTAGAGAATTCATTTAATATTATTCCCCACAATTCTATTACCGAATTTTAGCTTAGCATTTCAAAGGCGGACATAATTATTAGCTAGGGAATTATATACACGCTGAAATGTGTCTAATTCAACACTTAAAAACAGTATAAATTCTTATTACCAATCATTTATTTGGAATAATTATAAATGAAAAAGTCATACCTCTTTAAGACGCTTCCTCACGGATGTAGAGAATTCATTTAATATTATTCCCTACAATTCTAATACCGAATTTTAGCTTAGCATTCCAAAGGCGGGCATAATTATTAGCTAGGGAATTATATACACGCTGAAATGTGTCTAATTCAACACTTAAAAACACTATAAATTCTTATTACCAATCATTTATTTGGAATAATTATAAATGAAAAAGTCATACCTCTTTAAGACGCTTCCTCACGGATGTAGAGAATTCATTTAATATTATTCCCTACAATTCTAATACCGAATTTTAGCTTAGCATTCCAAAGGTGGACATAATTATTAGCTAGGGAATTATATACACGCTGAAATGTGTCTAATTCAACACTTAAAAACAGTATAAATTCTTATTACCAATCATTTATTTGGAATAATTATAAATGAAAAAGTCATACCTCTTTAAGACGCTTCCTCACGGATGTAGAGAATTCATTTAATATTATTCCCTACAATTCTAATACCGAATTTTAGCTTAGCATTCCAAAGGCGGGCATAATTATTAGCTAGGAAATTATATACACGCTGAAATGTGTCTAATTCAACACTTAAAAACAGTATAAATTCTTATTACCAATCATTTATTTGGAATAATTATAAATGAAAAAGTCATACCTCTTTAAGACGCTTCCTCACGGATGTAGAGAATTCATTTAATATTATTCCCTACAATTCTAATACCGAATTTTAGCTTAGCATTTCAAAGGCGGACATAATTATTAGCTAGGGAATTATATACACGCTGAAATGTGTCTAATTCAACACTTAAAAACAGTATAAATTCTTATTACCAATCATTTATTTGGAATAATTATAAATGAAAAAGTCATACCTCTTTAAGACGCTTCCTCACGGATGTAGAGAATTCATTTAATATTATTCCCTACAATTCTAATACCGAATTTTAGCTTAGCATTCCAAAGGTGGACATAATTATTAGCTAGGGAATTATATACACGCTGAAATGTGTCTAATTCAACACTTAAAAACAATATAAATTCTTATTACCAATCATTTATTTGGAATAATTATAAATGAAAAAGTCATACCTCTTTAAGACGCATCCTCTCGGAAGTAGAGAATTCATTTAATATTATTCCCCACAATTCTATTACCGAATTTTAGCTTAGCATTCCAAAGGCGGGCATAATTATTAGCTAGGGAATTATATACACGCTGAAATGTGTCTAATTCAACACTTAAAAACACTATAAATTCTTATTACCAATCATTTATTTGGAATAATTATAAAGGAAAAAGTCATACCTCTTTAAGACGCTTCCTTACGGATGTAGAGAATTCATTTAATATTATTCCCCACAATTCTATTTTACCGAATTTTAGCTTAGCATTCCAAAGGCGGGCAAAATTATTAGCTAGGGAATTATATACACGCTGAAATGTGTCTAATTCAACACTTAAAAACACTATAAATTCTTATTACCAATCATTTATTTGGAATAATTATAAATGAAAAAGTCATACCTCTTTAAGACGCCTCTCACGGATGTAGAGAATTCATTTAATATTATTCCCCACAATTCTATTACCGAATTTTAGCTTATCATTCCAAAGGCGGGCATAATTATTAGCTAGGGATTTATATACACGCTGAAATGTGTCTAATTCAACACTTAAAAACAGTATAAATTCTTATTACCAATCATTTATTTGGAATAATTATAAATGAAAAAGTCATACCTCTTTAAGACGCTTTCTCACGGATGTAGAGAATTCATCTAATATTATTCCCCACAATTCTATTACCGAATTTTAGCTTAGCATTTCAAAGGCGGACATAATTATTAGCTAGGGAATTATATACACGCTGAAATGTGTCTAATTCAACACTTAAAAACAGTATAAATTCTTATTACCAATCATTTATTTGGAATAATTATAAATGAAAAAGTCATACCTCCTTAAGACGCTTCCTCACGGATGTAGAGAATTCATTTAATATTATTCCCCACAATTCTATTACCGAATTTTAGCTTAGCATTTCAAAGGCGGACATAATTATTAGCTAGGGAATTATATACACGCTGAAATGTGTCTAATTCAACACTTAAAAACAGTATAAATTCTTATTACCAATCATTTATTTGGAATAATTATAAATGAAAAAGTCATACCTCCTTAAGACGCTTCCTCACGGATGTAGAGAATTCATTTAATATTATTCCCCACAATTCTATTACCGAATTTTAGCTTAGCATTTCAAAGGCGGACATAATTATTAGCTAGGGAATTATATACACGCTGAAATGTGTCTAATTCAACACTTAAAAACAGTATAAATTCTTATTACCAATCATTTATTTGGAATAATTATAAATGAAAAAGTCATACCTCTTTAAGACGCTTCCTCACGGATGTAGAGAATTCATTTAATATTATTCCCTACAATTCTAATACCGAATTTTAGCTTAGCATTCCAAAGGCGGGCATAATTATTAGCTAGGGAATTATATACACGCTGAAATGTGTCTAATTCAACACTTAAAAACACTATAAATTCTTATTACCAATCATTTATTTGGAATAATTATAAATGAAAAAGTCATACCTCTTTAAGACGCTTCCTCACGGATGTAGAGAATTCATTTAATATTATTCCCTACAATTCTAATACCGAATTTTAGCTTAGCATTCCAAAGGTGGACATAATTATTAGCTAGGGAATTATATACACGCTGAAATGTGTCTAATTCAACACTTAAAAACAGTATAAATTCTTATTACCAATCATTTATTTGGAATAATTATAAATGAAAAAGTCATACCTCTTTAAGACGCTTCCTCACGGATGTAGAGAATTCATTTAATATTATTCCCTACAATTCTAATACCGAATTTTAGCTTAGCATTCCAAAGGCGGGCATAATTATTAGCTAGGGAATTATATACACGCTGAAATGTGTCTAATTCAACACTTAAAAACAGTATAAATTCTTATTACCAATCATTTATTTGGAATAATTATAAATGAAAAAGTCATACCTCTTTAAGACGCTTCCTCACGGATGTAGAGAATTCATTTAATATTATTCCCTACAATTCTAATACCGAATTTTAGCTTAGCATTTCAAAGGCGGACATAATTATTAGCTAGGGAATTATATACACGCTGAAATGTGTCTAATTCAACACTTAAAAACAGTATAAATTCTTATTACCAATCATTTATTTGGAATAATTATAAATGAAAAAGTCATACCTCTTTAAGACGCTTCCTCACGGATGTAGAGAATTCATTTAATATTATTCCCTACAATTCTAATACCGAATTTTAGCTTAGCATTCCAAAGGTGGACATAATTATTAGCTAGGGAATTATATACACGCTGAAATGTGTCTAATTCAACACTTAAAAACAATATAAATTCTTATTACCAATCATTTATTTGGAATAATTATAAATGAAAAAGTCATACCTCTTTAAGACGCATCCTCTCGGAAGTAGAGAATTCATTTAATATTATTCCCCACAATTCTATTACCGAATTTTAGCTTAGCATTCCAAAGGCGGGCATAATTATTAGCTAGGGAATTATATACACGCTGAAATGTGTCTAATTCAACACTTAAAAACACTATAAATTCTTATTACCAATCATTTATTTGGAATAATTATAAAGGAAAAAGTCATACCTCTTTAAGACGCTTCCTTACGGATGTAGAGAATTCATTTAATATTATTCCCCACAATTCTATTTTACCGAATTTTAGCTTAGCATTCCAAAGGCGGGCAAAATTATTAGCTAGGGAATTATATACACGCTGAAATGTGTCTAATTCAACACTTAAAAACACTATAAATTCTTATTACCAATCATTTATTTGGAATAATTATAAATGAAAAAGTCATACCTCTTTAAGACGCCTCTCACGGATGTAGAGAATTCATTTAATATTATTCCCCACAATTCTATTACCGAATTTTAGCTTATCATTCCAAAGGCGGGCATAATTATTAGCTAGGGATTTATATACACGCTGAAATGTGTCTAATTCAACGCTTAAAAACACTATAAATTCTTATTACCAATCATTTATTTGGAATAATTATAAATAAAAAACTCATACCTCTTTAAGACGCTTCCTCACGGCAGTAGAGAATTCATTTAATATTATTCCCCACAATTCTATTACCGAATTTTAGCTTAGCATTCCAAAGGCGGGCATAATTATTAGCTAGGGAATTATATACACGCTGAAATGTGTCTAATTCAACACTTAAAAACACTATAAATTCAAAATTACCAATCATTTATTTGGAATAATTATAAATGAAAAAGTCATACCTCTTTAAGACGCTTCCTCTCGGAAGTAGAGAATTCATTTAATATTATTCCCCACAATTCTAATACCGAATCTTAGCTTAGCATTCCAAAGGCGGACATAATTATTAGCTAGGGAATTATATACACGCTGAAATGTGTCTAATTCAACACTTAAAAACACTATAAATTCTTATTACCAATCATTTATTTGGAATAATTATAAATGAAAAAGTCATACCTCCTTAAGACGCTTCCTCACGAATGTAGAGAATTCATTTAATATTATTCCCCACAATTCTATTACCGAATTTTAGCTTAGCATTTCAAAGGCGGGCATAATTATTAGCTAGGGAATTATATACACGCTGAAATGTGTCTAATTCAACACTTAAAAACAGTATAAATTCTTATTACCAATCATTTATTTGGAATAATTATAAATGAAAAAGTCATACCTCTTTAAGACGCTTCCTCACGGATGTAGAGAATTCATCTAATATTATTCCCCACAATTCTATTACCGAATTTTAGCTTAGCATTTCAAAGGCGGACATAATTATTAGCTAGGGAATTATATACACGCTGAAATGTGTCTAATTCAACACTTAAAAACACTATAAATTCTTATTACCAATCATTTACTTGGAATAATTATAAATGAAAAAGTCATACCTCTTTAAGACGCTTCCTCACGGATGTAGAGAATTCATTTAATATTATTCCCCACAGTTCTATTACCGAATTTTAGCTTAGCATTCCAAAGGCGGGCATAATTATTTGCTAGGGAATTATATACACGCTGAAGTGTGTCTAATTCAACACTTAAAAACAGTATAAATTCTTATTACCAATCATTTATTTGGAATAATTATAAATGAAAAAGTCATACCTCTTTAAGACTCTTCCTCACGGATGTAGAGAATTCATTTAATATTATTCCCCACAATTCTATTACCGAATTTTAGCTTAGCATTCCAAAGACGGGCATAATTATTAGCTAGGGAATTATATACACGCTGAAATATGTCTAATTCAACACTTAAAAACACTATAAATTCTTATTACCAATCATTTATTTGGAATAATTATAAATGAAAAAGTCATACCTCTTTAAGACGCTTCCTCACGGATGTAGAGAATTCATTTAATATTATTCCCCACAATTCTATTACCGAATTTTAGCTTAGCATTCCAAAGGCGGGCATAATTATTAGCTAGGGAATTATATACACGCTGAAATGTGTCTAATTCAACACTTAAAAACACTATAAATTCTTATTACCAATCATTTATTTGGAATAATTATAAATGAAAAAGTCATACCTCTTTAAGACGCTTCCTCACGGATGTAGAGAATTCATTTAATATTATTCCCCACAATTCTATTACCGAATTTTAGCTTAGCATTCCAAAGGCGGGCATAATTATTAGCTAGGGAATTATATACACGCTGAAATGTGTCTAATTCAACACTTAAAAACACTATGAATTCTTATTACCAATCATTTATTTGGAATAATTATAAATGAAAAAGTCATACCTCTTTAAGACGCTTCCTCTCGGAAGTAGAGAATTGATTTAATATTATTCCCCACAATTCTATTACTGAATTTTAGCTTAGCATTCCAAAGGCGGACATAATTATTAGCTAGGGAATTATATACACGCTGAAATGTGTCTAATTCAATACTTAAAAACAGTATAAATTCTTATTACCAATCATTTATTTGGAATAATTATAAATGAAAAAGTCATACCTCTTTAAGACGCTTCCTCTCGGAAGTAGAGAATTGATTTAATATTATTCCCCACAATTCTATTACTGAATTTTAGCTTAGCATTCCAAAGGCGGACATAATTATTAGCTAGGGAATTATATACACGCTGAAAGGTGTCTAATTCAACCCTTAAAAACAGTATAAATTCTTATTACCAATCATTTATTTGGAATAATTATAAATGAAAAAGTCATACCTCTTTAAGACGCTTCCTCACGGATGTAGAGAATTCATTTAATATTATTCCCCACAATTCTATTACCGAATTTTAGCTTAGCATTCCAAAGGCGGACATAATTATCAGCTAGGGAATTATATACACGCTGAAATGTGTCTAATTCAACACTTAAAAACACTATAAATTCTTATTACCAATCATTTATTTGGAATAATTATAAATGAAAAAGTCATACCTCTTTTTGATGCTCCCTCACGGATGTAGAGAATTCATTTAATATGTAGACTAAGCGAGATCTTTAGGGCGAATGGCGTGCGCAGTGAAATTAACGCTGAAGGTCAATATCGATTCGTGATTAATACTGCGTAGGGTAATTTGAGACGAAGGGACTACTTGGTGATTTGGACACCTGGGTGATTTTTGCCACCTGTTTCAGTTTCCCAAGGACAGCCAAATATCTTCAGGTGTACTATTCTTCCCTGCTTTTCGATCATCTGTTATATCATTTAGACTAATTTTTAATCAGGGAAGTCGATCGAAGTGATCGATAAGTTAATTGTAAGAACGAGGAAAGGGGGTACTGGAAGGGGATAAAATACCTATGCTAGACCTAGTAATCACAAGGAAACTAATAGGTCCTTGTCCGTTCAGTCGTTGTTAGGCTGTAAATACCGATGAGGAAGGGGGCGGGGTCGATATGAGAAAATGTGAAAAGTCCGGATCCTCTAAACTCAAAGGGGATCCCTGCACAATTTAGCGGAAACTTTAGGAGCTAGATAGATAAACATATACATATAAATTTAAGATTTATTAGGTATGTTAGGTCATATAACCACAGGCACTACTTCTCTTGGAGTTCTAATAAGGATTATGTCATTTTTTCCGTTGTGAGTCGAGTCATAATGGCATTATTGTCTATGTTATAAGTTTGGCCATCTCCTATCTCAAATCCATTTTGATCTTACTCCTGTGTAATCTGTGGTCGAAGCCTATGTTAAAAGAACTGATAGCCGATATGTCCTTAATTTTTTTTATTGTTAAAATGTATGTTGAAAGAACTGATAACCGTAAGGGTCCTTAATGATTTTTTTTTTATTTTAAAAAGTATGTTGAAAGAACTTATAATTGATATGTCAATGAAATTTCCTGTTAAAAAGTATGTTGAAAGTACCGATAACCGATATTTCTTTAATGGATTTTTTCCAGTTAAATTTATGTTAAAAAAACTGATAACCAATAGGTCATTAGTGATTTTGTCCTGCTAAAAAGAATGTTTAAAAAAATTATAACCGATAAGTCCCTAATGATCTTTTGCTGTTGAAAGGTGTGTTAAAAGAACCGATAAGCTATATGCCCTTATTTAATTTTTCCTGTTAAAAAGTATGTTGGGAGAACTGATAACCGATATGTCCTTAGTGAGGTTTTTTTTGCTCTTAAAAAGCATGTTAAAAGAACTAATATGTCCCTAATGAATTTTTAACTGATAACCGATATGTCCTAAATGAATTTTTCGTGGTAAAAAGTATGTTGGAAGAACTCATAACCGATATATCCCTAACGATTATTTCCTGTTGAAAAGAATGAAATCGATCTCATTTTTTTGGTTCTATTTGGTCCCACGCGTGTCCATCTTATATTTTGCCTCTTTTGGAAGGCGTTCATAATGTAAAGGTTTGTTCCTACTTCAAATCTACCGATCAACTCTCGAGTGTGTTCTTTTCTAATCTTTATTTGGAGGTCCTCCGTGATCATCTAAACCCGATGGTTTCCTTTGGGTATGTGCATTGCGAGTGTTGTATAGAAGTCGCCAACTTCTGCATCTGAATGAGATGTTGTAGGCCCGTATGCCTCTATTACTTGCAGATCGTCCAACGCCCGAGTGCCGGGCGGTATAACCCGGCCAACCTCACTGCGTTGTGGGAGCCCTTGGAAGGGCCAAGCCTTCAGGAGTGAACCTAGAGATCAAATCTGCACGGTGCTCGTGCATTAAGCGATCGTCCAAAAATGGACTTCTTCTCGGCAGAGCACTGCAACTACCCAGGAAATAAAAACCCTAAAAACAATTCACGCTAAAATAGGAGTAATTTTACTCAGGTTAAAGGACGAGCACAACAGATATGTTGCGCTATGAGACACTGAGAAAGATCTAGACCACCTATTAAGCTAAGTCTTGGCTAAAAACTGGCCGAAATCAGTCTTGCTTCCCGCACACTCCCAAACGTCCCGACGAAAAGATCTATAATCTGCCGATGTTTCAACCCATGGGTCGGAGTTCACTCAACCACGGAAATAAAAAAAGAACTAGAAAAAGAACAAATTTGGGCCAGAATCGAAGACGTTGTGAAGTTCAAAAACCAAAACGGCGAAGAACACACGCACGTTTTCGAGGTCTTATTTAGGACTACGGCAATTGCAAAAAAAGGCCGCAGAACACGGCCTGCTTGCCTTTTACACAAAGATATCCCCGGACCAGATCGAAAGAGAGACATTCGTCTCTGTTCAGGTGAGCTTCAGATGTTACGAATTGGACCAGCATAGGACAAAGGAATGCTGATTCAATATGAAAGCTTGTTCAGGATGTTCAAGCATAAATCACTGCTGGGACGAGTGCAGGAACACAGAGAAAAAGTGCCTGAATTGAGGAAACGGACACAAGACCCTTGCAAGGTGGTGCCCTATGAATAAGCAATTAATAAAGGAAAAGAAAATCGAAATATCTGAAGAAAAGGAAAGGAAAAAGAATACGACATACGCCACCACATCAGCAGTAGGAACGACAAAAGCACCTACCTCACAAACTACTACCGTTAACATAGAGGGAGACATGAGACCTGACTTCATACTTTGCACTATGCACGCTCACTTCGTGAATATTGCAAAACCTGGTTCATACGCGACGAAATTAAACACAATTCTAGCAAAGAACGGCCAAAAGGAAATTTGGTTTCCCCAGAACCCACACTCAAGCGAATTATGTAACAAGAAAAAAAATAATGTAACCGAACAAGAAAAAAACACAGAGAACCAAGAACAAGAGCAAACAGAAATGGATACCGACCAAAAGACAGAAGAAGTAACATCTGACGAGGAGATTGCAAAAGCAACCAAACAAATTTCAAAATAAACTCGAAAAAGAAAGACAAAAACAAAAAACACAAATAAATACCCAAGAACTAAATATTAAAATATATGGCTCCCACACGAACCCACTACCCAAAACATGCAAGCAAAAAGAAATCGTAGAAGGGCTAGTAAAAGGGAAATACAAATGGGACTACGACGCAGACGTAGACGAAACCGAAGTCCATAATGCTCTTAAGCAGAGAAGGATTCTAATCGTCCCTAAATCCTGTCACAATTTTGCAAACGATCAATTCAAGAAAAAACGATCTGGCCGCACCCGCTCCCCAGCAAGAACGGAGAAAATAAGAGCAGGAACTAAATCCACCACATTCACGTACCAAGGTAAACTAAAAATATTTATGCTCAACGTAAAGGGCTGGATGGATAAAAGAAATATATACTCAAATATTATAAGACAAGAAGACCCGGACATCGTAATATCAACCGAACATGAAATCAAGACTGACATCGAAACAATAAAAATACCAAATTACAAAATCATATGACGGCGTATTGATCGGTGTAAAAAATGGGATTCACTACACTGAAATAAAAGACCTAGAGGAATCCTACCTTTCGGTAAATATCAAAATGACTACAAGCGATCTTGTAGTAGCCGGAGCTTTCCAACCCGCGAGGCGCTCGTACTTACCCATCCCCAACTTCATTAAACTCTCTCACCGACCAGATTCAACCATACTAACCGGAGATCTCAACGCCCGATGGAGAGCAGCAGGATACACAACCCAAACGAATGGCATAAGCAAAACTCTACACTACTGCTACAAAAAAAACATGGTCCAAAGAGGACCAGATTTTCGAACGTTTCTAACCAATAGATCTTCAACCACGCCAGATATAGTTCTCACGAACCCAAATTTTAACTGAACCCGGATCTGCAACCCTTTCCGACCACTTAAGCATGATCACAACTATATCCACCTCCCACGGCCAAATTACGATCCCGCAAAGAAAATCACTCAGCAGAACCAAGTGGGCCAAATATAAAGAACACCTAAGTGCCATAGAAATCCAAACAACCAAGTAACCAACGAAAGTGAAGTAGAAATACAGAGGATAATCGAAGAAAAACAGAAGCTGATGCAATCTACACACCAACAATAGAACACAGAACCCTGCCTGCGCCGCGATGGGACAACGAAATAAAAGAAAATATAATAGAATTCGAAAGATTGACAAAGGGGATAATGGAACTGGGTAACACAATGAAAGGTACAGAGGACCAAAAACAATCAGAAGACAAGTGGGAGTACTAATAAAAGAAAAACTAATTCAAGCTTGGAACAACATTATCGAAAACATGGATATTGAAACAGATCCGAGGAAATTCTGGATACAATACAGAAGACTACGAGGAACTCAGCCAAAAGAAAGATTAAAGTACAGAACAAGGAAGTGCAACGAAATAACTAACTACAAGAACACTTCCGAGGACCCTGGAGACAATTTTTTTCAACTTCTGAAGAAAAAAAAGGTTGACTTCGATAGAGAATATGAAGAAGAAGTCGCTCAAACATTACAAACACAGCATGATAATATCAAACCATACGCACAGATTGACGAGGGGAGACTCATCCGCTCGAAAGAGGGAATGCCATTCACAATGGAAGAATATTTGACAGCAGTCAAGTCATTTAAGCAGAAAGCATTAGTTCTGAGTGGCATAACAAAGGGGCACCTGATTAATGCCCCAAACAACGTGCATGAAGTACTTTTGAAGATTTTCAATGCAGGGTTGAATACTGGATACTATCCCCAGGCCTTCAAAATGGCAAAGATGATCTTCCTACCGAAACCGGGTAAACCAAAATACCAAATCGAAAGCTACTGCCCAATCTCGCTACTCGAGTTCCTTGGAAAGCTTCTCAAAACGCTCCTAAACAAAAGGTTAAAAAAATACCTCAAGACTAATATCCTCTATAACCCACAACAGCACGGGTTCAGGAGCAAGCGAGGGACGGAAACCGCACTGGTAATTATTGCAGAAAAAATCGCCACCCAAAAAGCGCGAGGTAACAGTGGACGACATACTTTGTGACGTTGCCAAAGCTTTCGAAAAGGTGTGGATTCCTGGCCTACAAGCTAAAATCATTTGCCTCAACATGGAACCCAACCTAAACAAAATATTATGCCACTACCTGGAAGGAAGAAAAGCTTTTCTTCAAGTAGACGGCCAAATGTGTGAGGCCTTCACTCTAGAGGTGGGTGTCCCTCAAGGAGGGTGTCTCTCCACAACTCTGTACACCATATATACCCAGGATCTACCCCAACTAACGGATCAGAGTTCGATGTACATCCAACTGGCGGATGACATTACATAAATCATCTCCAGTGATAGGAAGAATCCAAGAGACATCGCCCAGAAGACAGCGAGAGAAATTAAGAACTTAAACGACTTCGAAAGGAAGAATAAAATCAAAACAAACATAAATAAATTTAACCTAATACCAATAAACCGGAAGAAAACAGCCGCAATTAAAGTCGACGGAGAGGAATATTGATATAACACGAAAGGGAGAGTCATCGGACTCAAACTAACGACAAATGGATATGCCTCCCTCCCATCTGTCAAGACAAGTGACAGAAGCAAAAGCGACCATGACGACGCTCCAAAGATTCCGTAACCTCTCAAATAAGAAAGGAAAACTGTACATAGCCCATGTCCGATCCAAGATGGTATACCCTATCATCCCTACACATACGATGAGTACCAAACAAATAAAAAAAGCCCCAAAAGTACAAAACTGGGCAACGAGATTTATAGAAAATAAAAGAAGGCAGGACCGAATTACATCAAAGAACCGGACTCAAACCTATAAATAAAGTACTCGACTAATGCACCAAAGACCTAAACGCGCTAAACGAAAGGCTAACCCAGGAAGAAATAAGCAAGATTACCGTACCAGACAATCGCTACCCCAGAATAAATAAGCAAGATTACCGTACCAGGCAATCGCTACCCCAGGAAGAAATAAGCAAGATTACCGTACCAGGCAATCGCTACCCCAGGAAGAAACAAGCAAGATTACCGTATTAGGCAATCGCTACCCCAGGAAGAAACAAGCAAGATTACCGTATCAGGCAATCGCTACCCCAGGAAGAAACAAGCAAGATTACCGTATCAGGCAATCGCTACCCCAGGAAGAAATAAGCAAGATTACCTTACCAGACAATGAAATGCGTCAGATCAAATACAGTCAAAGATTTGACGGAAGTAGAAAGAATGAAACGATAAACATAAACCCTATCTATAAATAAACCAATGTAAACAACAGAATAAAATTACCGATATTGTTAACCGAAATGGAACAAACAATAATGACACACTAATGAGAATATGGAGAGAAAATAACGATGAGAAACTCAAAGTAAAAGAAGGAAAAGTAATATATATATATATATATATATATATATATATATATATATATATATATATATATATATATATATATATATATATATATATATATATATAACCAATATAGTACTGAAAAATGTAAAAAGCAAAAAAAATATTTAAAAAATACAAAGCTCAAATGAGCATACGATATCAAAGGCTCGAATGCTTAAATTACAAAACTAAAAAAAAAATAATAAAGCAAATTAATGGAAAATCAAAGCGTTTGCCAGGCAGTCTGGCACAATTCATTATCACCTCCACCGTATCATCTCCATATACCACCCTACATTCATAACCATCTCATCGACACACACACACACACACACACACACACCAAACACAATATCTCTTTACCTTTTCTATCTCTTTCCTACACTTTCCCCTCTTATATTATCCCAATCCCAATAAACAAGTCCGAAGCCATTTTTGGTTTTAATTTTATTAGACCCCTTCAACTTCCTTCTGAAGAATCCGTTTGAATAAAGGAAAATTGCCCTTCTGAGCCGAGAGTCCCTAACACCTAGCCCTGGGCATATATTGATCACTCCCCCTTATCCAATGTGGGATCAGGGATTATTGGCGTCGATCTCCGGCGGCTTGGCTTTAACTTGTTGCACCCTGGATACTTCTAGCCATGCATTGCCGTTGCCGCACCGAGAGTTCGTAGCTTGGAATCGAACATCCTTTGTGTTCTCTACCAATCTCTTAAAATGGCCGATCGTGTATTCTTCTCGTTCTCTTTCCATACGAACCACCTGGTCCTTGCAAGACCCTTCGACTTAGTGGATCTTTGGATTGGATATTATCTAAATTCTCTTTTTATCTATCTAATACAGACATACACATCACTCCTTTATTCATACTACTTCACTTTCTTCCCTTATGAACTGTCAGCTGGAAAGTCGAGAATCTGAAAACAAATCTGTGCAAAAATCCACCAACAAAGCGAAAGGGAAAGGAAGAGATAGATAGAGAGAGAGAGAGAGAGAGAGAGAGAGAGAGAGAGAGAGAGAGAGAGAGAGGTGGGGAGAAAGAGACTAATTAGGAAACGACATTCAGACTTAGGAAGATTTTAAATTTGAATTTTCCTAATGCATTACTTTATTGTTGGGATATTTTTGTTTCATTTTTCATTATTATTATCTAAAAAATTAAGTGGAAAAAGATAAAATACACACAGACATTAAAAGAGGAGATATTAAATATAAAATGAGTTAAGCACGACATGACCAAGAGATGAAATCAGACAGGCATACGAGTACTTATGCATGTTCCCTATGAGGATTGCAACTAAATATTTTAAAAAGCTATCTCTAGCTCTGTGTTGGCGAACCTTTCCAGAACATTGTGTAAGGAAATTAAGTCGTAGAGATGCAATTCAACTAATGTTTTATAGGATGTATTAAAGAATGCTGGTTTTTTTATACATTTTTAATCTTACAATCTAAAAGTTGTATAGGAAGTTTAATTTCGGCTCATTATTGACAAACGTGTCGCTAGTTCGTTAATATTGCAGTTCATCAACTGCCATTTTTCCCCTATCACGAACGCAAATTAAGTTTGGGGTCTTTTTTAATTTCCCGATATACAATTTTACGAATATTTATGATAAAACTTTGAAATCCAGCACCATTTCGAAGTTGACTTATTTAATCTTTTGGCAGTTATTCTGCGTTCCTTATTGCTTTTAGTTATTTTTTTGTTAATTCCTAGTCTCCTAATGCTTATCCAACTTGATAGATGTTAAAAAGAGTTGCAAGGAATATAAGAATATCAAAAGAAATTGCTACCATAAGGAGGAAGTAGTATAAAAGGATAGCCCTAAAATACACCTTGAGAAAAGCAAAGCACAGAGGAAGCTCTGTCCAAACTCCTCTTCCACCATCAGTAAAGATGCCTGAATGTCCTGAGGAATGGCTTACTACCAGGATTTTTAGACGTGTGCGAGTCTAGTCACGGGCGACTCTACATCTCACTATGTCGGTCGGTCGGTCCCCGTTTTTATTTTTTTTGTTTTCGTAATAACATTGTAACTAATCGTCTGATTCTAACGAAATTCGGAATCCTAATGTTGTTTTACATTCTCTTTCGAATGGTATAACCTACATGGTCCTCCCAAGGTTAGCCCATGAATTATTTTGTTTTGACAATAACATTATAACTATTCGGCCGATTCTAACGAAATTTGAAACCCTTATGTTGTTTTACATTCTCTTTCGAATGATATATCTTCCAGGGTCATCTTAAGGTTAGTCTTTGAATTATTGAAAGTTTTGGAGGTCGTAAGGTCATAAATCAGAATAAGTGAGAGCACGCGACTTTTTGGTCAGCAGACCTTGTTTAGAGTAAATTTCTATCTAAGAAAAACGTAATCAAAACTGTTTGGTCAATTTTATTCTTAAATTGCTCAGCCCTGGAACTATTTTTGCAGTTAGCTAGATCCATGTCTTGCGTATTCTACGATGGGTTTCAAGTAAATCCTTACAAATTTTACACGCAAAAGGAAAACAAGTTTTGTAACAAACGAGGATTCTGTACAAATTTACACACATACTAGAACGATATAATATAGTTGCGAAATTATTTGAAATGGCTAACATCAGCCTTCACGACCTTTTCCAGGCGGGACCTGAAATCGTGTCATGCCCTGGCTAGGAGGTCCTTGTCAATGGGTGATATTACCTCCACAATGGCGGCCCTCAGATCGTAAGGTGTTGTGAGCAGCCTGTTAACATCTTTCTCAACAATGCTCGACACGAAATAATCTAGGAGGGGGGGGGTGCAGTCGAGGGAGCTGGGCGGCCACAATTTTGGACACCAGTGGTGCGGGACGTTATTGAACACCCATGCCTGTATCTTCCTTGTCTTGCGTGCTGGAGAAGAATGCTGCTGGAAAACGTATGACCTTTCCATGGCTACTTTGTCCACCAAAGCCTTGACTACAGTCTCCAGCATTGATCTTGAGGCCCTGGGAGAAGATATGCACACGTATAACGTGAGCATCGCTTCTGAACACATCCAGAACCACCCAATAATAGGGAAATTTGCTGTGCACAACTGTAGGATCTTCGTCCTTATTCTTAGCTTCGTTCTTCGGGTACTTAAACAAATTCACAATCTCCTTCACGCTTCCCCCGGCGCGGAGGGTCGCGAGTATGGCGTACTGTTTTTCGATTTCATCAAGCATTCTCAGAAGAAACCGTGTACCCTCTTACCTGCATGGAAGCTAATCTCCTAATGAACGTGTCTGAGATCAAGTAACCAGCATTAGTGTGGTCATTAGCCCTTAGGCACACTTTAAACTTTGTATCAATTTACCTAAAACACTGTATATGAGTAGTTTGCACCAAAATAGTCCTGAACCGCGAAAGTTCAAGCTTCACAACCGTAGGTTCTAGTCCATTTTTAGCTAAAGGTAAATAGCTTTTAGCGATTAACCAATATTCTCGAAGCATCTAATAATTTTGAACACCTCATTCAGCTGAACGCACAGAGGACTACGCTCTGACGAGAAGAGACCGAGATTTTGAGGTCGCGTCTGATAGTCTCGATTCCTAATTGGTTGATCAGTTTCTTGACTCAGGCTTGAACCTTTTCTAACCATTCAATGTATTTTTGAAGGCTTGGGGACGGGTATATTTTGGCCGGGTAGTCTAAGTGAAGTCGCACCAACAAGTTTATACAAGCCAGCACAATTTCCTTGTTTTGAAAATTAAATTGAGGTACGTCTATGGAAGTAATAGACACAATTTAGTATATCCAGCAATTTATAACAGATAGTATATAGTTTATATTCCATGTTCTGCTATTCTATTCGAACGACCATCTAAACACCATTTGTGAGAATTATTTTCCAACCAAATGGACAGGAAAAAAGAACTTTCCCAAAAAGAGCATAATTAAATCATGAATAAAATAGATAAAGAAAAGTCTTATCTGCAAATTTGAAAAGATTTGAAGATTGATGAAAGCACTTAGAATTAAAATTATAGAGAATGGTCTCCAGCCCCCAAATAAAAGGGTTTAACCAGAATTTCGATCTCTTACACCTAGAGATCTTTCCCAAATCAAAAGAGAAGGAGCTCAAATCCCTCTTGCTATCTTGCTAGTAGCAAAACTATGTTTAAAGCTCCTGAGGCTGCTAAAACGACCTCCTCCTTTTCCTTACAGCATTATTTACTGAGACCATCCATCTCCTAGACTCCTATCCTCGTAAAATAAGGCTCCATCTTGGTCTCGATCACCCGACCCAAAACCCGGGTGCGGAAAGACCAATGTCATAATATATAGAATAGGTCAAATAAGGTTGATTGGAGCCTGAAAATCTTCAGACCCAATATGAGGTCACTCGATGCATTTTTAGGATTATTATAATAAGACCGGATTTCTCCCGACTCAGCGTCTTGTATTTGACCCATAAATACGTTTCCTTTTACTCGCCATCTACGACCGGCCACCAGAGCTGCCAATGAGATTTTTCCATTCCCACCAGAGCTGCCAATGAGATTTTTTCATTTCCATCAAAACCTCAATAAAAAATCATCTAGATTCAACTAAAATCCCACAGATTATAATAAAAATAACATTTAGTGAAATAAATTCAATTATAACCAAATTTACTTACCAATGGTTAATCCAAAGGCAATTCTCCCTCTTCTTCTGCCTCTAAAGTCATTGTTATATTACTTTCGTTCATACGTTTCATGTACAGAGCACTTGTTCCATTTACTACAATCCTAATAATGCTTTGCTCGACTCCCAATGAGTGCAGTCTGAATAGTTTTTTTTGTAATTGATTGTTTTAGTGAATTAGTTTTCCTAGTTCTGATGTTATTCACTTGCAAAAATATGCGTTCAATACATGCTGCAGAATGTGGTAAACACGATAGCATTGTCATTAAATTAGGAAATTAGTACAAATTTGGAATTGTCAATACCATCTTTAATGGAACGTAAATCATACCAGTATTGTGGTATGTTGTCGCTCGAGATAGGTAGCTCTTTAGTGTGAGCCGATAGCTTCTCCACTGATCGTCAAGTTCATTCACTTGAGTTGGCGGTGCTAAATTAGAAAAATTGCTTGAAATACTAGTTAAGGATGATAGCGAAAAACTCATGTCTGGGGCAATGGTTGGATCAAGAGCATTTAGCTTGGCAATCACATTATCTTCATTCAGTGGAAATCTCTTCCTTATTTGAACGCAGAGTTCGACAACAAATTTCAAGCACTCATTCTTGAATATCTTCAAAATATCACTGGGTAATGGTTCATTAACCAGTTGTGTTATCATGGTGTTTGCGATTTCATACTTGACATCAATAATTAATATTTGATGTGTCCTTCCTTGGCTTTTATAACCGCTTTTATGCGTTTTTGCAATACTTGAGACTAAGTTGGCACAGGTGGTTGGCTCAATGTTCTGCCACTCTTCATGAAATTTGGCTGTTAATTCACTTTTTGAGGAACATCTGTGCACACTCACTCTTGTGCCCAAGTGTGACCACAAATGTTCAATGGGGCTGAGGTCTGGAGATTGAGGGGGACATTCCATCAACGTCACCCCTTTCTTTTCAAACGAACCCTTTGAGACTCTAGATGCGTGGCACTTGTGTGAGACTCTTGTTGGAAGATTACACCATCTGGTATGCCATCATTGAAAATTTTATCTAAGAAAAGTTGATAAACCTGGTCTAACATGCTGGTGTAAGTGTTGGAATTCATTCTGTCCTCCCAAGTGAACAACAATCCTGGACTTGAAAACGAGATGCAGCCCCTTCACGTGTTGCTTGTTAAGAAAGTAATGACTTCATCCTAAAATAGCTCAAAAATATATTCAGGATCAATAAGTTTAATTTCCTTTATTTTATTATTAATTTAAATCTGTTAATCATGACTTTAATTCCAAATTCCGCCTATGGTGTCGCATTTTCTTGTATGATCTTCTTAATTGTATGTACGGCATCGTCCTAAACAAAATACCTTGAAAAATAGTGACTTAATTTCCATGAAAACTACACAGAATATTCTTTGGAGCTTGCCTATTATAGCGTCCAAGTTTCATTTCATAGAACAGTGGGAGAATAATTCTGACAAAAGTATTCTGTACTTGAAGAAAAGCTGCGTCCAAAACTAGAGAACAATCACTTTCAGTTTACATGGAAAAATTTGTAACGTATGTATGGCAACTGTCGCACGTGCATTGTAAACTGATATTAATAGTGTTAGTTATTTATGAGGGTGACAAGGCGAGTAAGGTCAGCAAATCCTTCAGAAAGAGTTGGTTGTAATGGGTGAACAATAAATTCCACGCATATTTTTTCTTCTCAGCGCCCATCTGGCGACTGCTCACTAGGAATTCCACGCATAATAAAGCTCCATGAAGATACCGAGTCGTGCAAGTCGACGAAAAATAACTGGTCGCCCTCGAAAAATTGCTCCCAAAGAAGCTCGCACGATGAAAAAGAGTTCGATGAAGATTTGAGACATCAGTCCGCATTTTAAGTGAAATTTCCAAGAACATGATCCTGAATGTGTCTCGCAAGACTGTCTCACGTTTTTTGACATAGGTAGAACTTATATAATGCTTGCTTAATAATAAGCCACTCACAAGTCAAGAGAATAAAGCAACTAGGCTGGCCATTGCTACTAAGCATAACGTATTTAGTGCTGAAAGGTGGAAGTGTTTATCACTTAACTTTTCCGATCGGATGGCCAGCAGTATGAAAGGCATATTACAAGTGAAAGATTGAATTCCGCATGCACGACAAAGACGGTTAAATTTGGAGGGGACAGTGTTATGCTGTGAGATATGATTTCAAGCGCTGGAGTCTTTCGGCTCGTTATTTTACACAACAAAGTAAACGCTTTAGTATACAAGAATCTGCCTCGGAAACGTGTGATCCCCTCTCCCAGATCATCGATAATTCTCGAGTCTGTTTTCAAACAGATAGCGAAGACGGTCAAGCAGTTCCTGGATGCTGAAAAGTCTACGTGATGAACTAGCCTGCACCGAACCCTGATTTAATCCTGATAGAAAATCTATGGAAAATAATCAGTGATGTTATGTCTCGGAAACCGACGAATGTTGAAGATCTTTGGGAAAGTTTGGAAGGAAAATGGGATAAAATCATACCAGAACAAATGGACAAATTAGCGAAGTAATGCGGCCGAAGAGGTCTTAAGTCATTCAGGCCAAGGACTTGCATATTTCCTATTAATATTTTGTTTAATTGGCTATGGGATAATTATGTTGTTTACTGAGTATGGTTACATTTATACCTGTCGTTTTCTAGTTTTGGACGCACTCTTTCTTCAAATACAAATTATTTTCCTCGCAACTTTTCTCACCCGTTGTTCTTTGAAATGAAACTTGAACACTTAAAGAGACAAATTTCAAAGAATATTCTGCGCAATTTTGACTGAATTTTTAAATCTTTGTATGTTTTTATTTGTTTGTGGGCTGTTACTTTTAGGTCACTCTTCAAGCGAAATCGGGTGTTGGCAACCTTTTTCCCTCTTCCATTGTCAACAAACTTAGTCGTCACATGTTATACTTGTAACATAGAAAGGCCTACAAAGTACCTACTTGTCCAAGAGGTTAAAGTCGCCGATTAACGATCAGACGTCCTTGGTTCGAAGCCTACTGTCTGGTTCAGAAGCAAGCTAAGACAGCAGGTTCTCCTTTTTTGTTATGTTGTGGGTGTGTTGGTTATTCTACGAATGAACTTTATCACAGCCAAGTTATGACAACAAGAATACGGCCAAGACCCCGTTTAGAAATTTATACCATTGAAGGTATAAACGAGAAGGAAATTATATTCACTGCAATATTGATTGGTTAGTCTCCTAAAGCATAGTTTTTTATGGTAACCAGATAAGTCCATTGTTGACATACCATCCTGCTAACTTTTTTTCAGCCATGGATTCGAAATCGTTGTCATACTGAGTTGATGAAATTGAAGATTGACCACTAAGGCTTGTAAATATATATTTTAGCATATTTATCATTGAGGTATTGCAGAGCTCTTGCTTAGAGCTTTGATGTAACTTGTAAAGATGAGGTATCATAAAGTATTTTTGACCATATTATAACCTAACCTAACCTAATTTAACGTAAACTAACTTACCTTATTCTAGATTAGGTTGATTAAGTTTGGATAGATTAGGTTTAGTCAGGTTAGGTAATATTAAGGTCGAACCTTGTGATACTTGATCTTTACAAGATCCACTTTGATTAACTGTTACATTAAGGTATTTTATAAGGCGAAAGGAAGTTTCATGGAGTATCCTTGTAAGATTCAAGTGCCCAAAACTTGACATGGCTATGCTAACATAGGTACAGGATGCCTTCTTTTTGACTGTCCTATTTAACCAGGGAAATCATAATATCTTACTGACATGGTTGTAATAAGTTAAAAGTTTAAAGAAACTTTAAACACGAACCAATCGTACGAATTGTATTGTTATATTGAATGGAATATTTTGAGTTTCTCTTGAAAGAAATTAGTGAGGAAAGTAGAAGGGTTTGGTGTATTTTTGTCTGGCAGTATTAATAAATAATCTATCTTGCGACAAAAAATTCATTAACGTATATCATACGAGTAACAGGAAAATCTTGTAATAGTTGTTAAATGGTCGCTAATAGTATTAGGTTTGAATGGTCCATCAATTCACTTCGTAGTGCCAGTAGCGTACTAAATGGAAGTCTGGAGCAAAAAGGCCTTGGACCCACGTTCAGGGTAAATTTGTAGTCTTGACAATGAAGATGAGGCCCCATCTTTTGCCCTAATCAAGGTCTTTATATTTAAAGGTCATTGTTTTATGTATTGTGAAAACATAAAGGAAGGTACCAAGTCTGAATCGGCAAAAGCTGAGAACATCGGAGTACTAGAAAATTTCAGAGAGGGCGCAAGCCAACAAGTCTAAATCGTCAAAAGCTAAGAGTCTGAGGGTACCGGAGTACTAGAAACTTGCAGAGAGGGCGCAAGCCAACAAGTCTAAATCGTCAAAAGCTAAGAGTCTGAGGGTACCGGAGTACTAGAAACTTGCAGAGAGGGCGCAAGCCAACAAGTCTGAATCGTCAAAAGCTAAGAGTCTGAGGGTACCGGAGTACTAGAAACTTGCAGAGAGGGCGCAAGCCAACAAGTCTAAATCGTCATAAGCTAAGAGTCTGAGGGTACCGGAGTACTAGAAACTTGCAGAGAGGGCCCAAGCCAACAAGTCTGAATCGCCAAAAGATGAGAATCCCTGACCCTGGCGCCTCGAGGTTTCTATTTGGATAATGTACTTTCAACAAATTTTCACTCCCCCTAACTACATCATATTTTTCACTTCCTCTAACTTCCGCATATTTTCACTTCCCCTAACTTAACCATATTTTCGCTTCCCCTAACTTCATTATATTTTACTTCCCCTAACTTCACCATATTTTTACTTTCCCTGACTTCACCGTATTTTCACTTCCACTAACTTCACCATATTTTTACTTCCCCTAACTTCATCATATTTTTTCTTTCTCTAACTTCATCATATTTTTCACATCCTATAAGTTCATCATACTTTTCGCTTCCCTTAACTTTACCGTATTTTTTACTTCTTAAACCAAAAACATATTTTGTGCTATTTAATGAATTTGATGGTCCAAACCTGGAGTACATTTCCTTGGGGTTCTTGTTGAGTCCAGATTTGTCTCCCTAGTGCATTGGCAGATGGACGATAACCACTGGTAATCCAACGAAGGGGACGGTAGCAAGTAAATGAAGAGAGACACAACAATAGTGAAAAAGATAGACAAGAAGAAGGGCTGCACCCCTAAATGATGGGGTCAGGGAGGGGAGCACAATCGAAGTCAACAGATGCTTAGGAAGTCAAAGGCTCGAAACTGAACTCCTTGAGGCAGCCAGCGTAGGATTATTACCTATGGTCAGGGTTGTTTAATGGCATTATTATTATTATTATGCCATGATAAGGGAGTTGCTTTTTGGCCCCCAATGGAGTTAATTACCCCTGCCCCAATGGGATATTTTCCTCTCCCCAGCGAGAACAATTTCCTCCGTTTTTAATGTACCTTCCGTTACTCTTATTCCCGGTATCAGTTATATGAGATGGAAGAGAACCACGCAACTGAGCCGGGGCGAATTCCTCATATGCTTAAACGTGCCAATCGGTGACAACCATCAGAAAACAAGTAAGCAAACGTGGTGAGGTTAGATTTATTTACCTGGCACTCATTGCATCAGTTTGTACCTGGCCGACGTCATCTTTACCGAAAATATACAAATAATTAGAGACTCTTGCTCGGCACGACGCCATTTCCTTCCTCGTTCGATCCCTATTCACGGCGAAATTCTTCCCACTCGTCAATATTTCACCGTATGTCATCAATTTGTCATCATTTTTCTTTCCCTAGTTTATACTGGTTAAGTATGTTTCGTCAAATTGCAAATGGCCTCTCAAGTCGGTAAAGTTCGAGCCTGCTCTCTCTTGCCTTCTGTCGTCTGCCGACGTCACCCCTTTCTCCTGATGACTCCCACGGCAAAAGGCACCGTCCAACCACCTGTCGTTTGCCCGCGGCCGTCAGCAACACTTCGATGTGAAACCACTGTCTACCAGGCGAGTCCTTACCTCGCTCATCTCTTATCGCCAGTCCTCTTCTGTAGTCAGCCGACCCGGGTTTTTAGTATTCACATTTTTGGCCTAATTACACGGCTCTCCTGGAAATTATCCCCGATTTCCTCACATTCAGCGATAATCCTTCGGGCAATCCAACTTTCAATGTTCATTTTTATCCAATATGGCGGTGCCTTCATTTCTATGAGTGTTTTACTTCCACTCAGCCACTATTCCTGGGTACTCTTCCTTGCATTTATTTAACACAGCGACAGGGAGAGTTTTGCTCAGGGTCATCTTTTAACTTTGTACTAATTAATTTATATTGTGTCTATTTATTTGTAAATTAATTCGTGCTGAATTTATTTAAGACCATTGGTCTTTTCATTAAAACCATTCCTTTTCATTTAAACCATTAATATTCAGGAGGGTGAACAGATGCTTCTCTGATTGCCATTCCGTTAGGGGTCGCCCTGAAAGTGTTGCACCTAGCAGCTGGGGGTATGCTTCCCTGCCCTTGGTTAGTCTGAAAACTACCGGAACCTTATTACTTCTAGACATATTCCCTTACTCGTGTTTCGACTCTACACGTTATTTTTTTCACCTACTGGGGGAGGGGAGAGAATTGAGGTGTAATTATTCATGCAATTGGTAGACCAGCTTTCAGGCAGTCATTCATAGTTGAGGTCTGGATGGGAACAGGAAGCTGTTTTAGTGGGAAGTGTGAAAAGTAAGGAACCAAAAGAAGATGAATGAGTGAAGATTCAGATAGGAACAGGAAGATATTTTGGAGGGAAGTGAGAAAAATAAGAAACCAAGAGAAGATGAATGAATGAAGATTCAGCTGGGAACAGGAAGATATTTTGAAGAGAAATGAACAGGAAGATATTTTGGAGAGAAGGGAGAAAAGTAAGGAACCAAGAAAAGATGAATGAATGAAAATTCAGATAGGAAGAGAAAGATATTTTAGAGAGAAGGGAGAAAAGTAAGGAACCAAGAGAAGATGAATAAATGAAAATTCAGATAGGAACAGGAAGATATTTTGGAGAGAAGGGAGAATATAAGAAACCAAGAGAAGATAAATGAATGAAGATTCAGATGGGAACAGGAAGATATTTTGGAGGTAAGTCAGAAAAATAAGAAACCAAGAGAAGATGAATGAATGAAGATTCAGATGGGAACAGGAAGATATTTTGGAGAGAAGGGAAAAAGTAAGAAACCAAGAAATGAATAGCATGGGACATCAAGGGTAAGAATGGCAGGGTAGTTGCGAGCAATGGGGTCAAAATAAAATAGCGATAATACCTTGATGAGTTCTATAATGTGTGTATGGAAGATGACGCGAATGTTAATATGATTGGCTTCGTGGGTGGGAAAAAACAGCCATGCACAAATTTTAATACATTTTCCGAATTTCACTATTTTGTAATTTTTTTGTTTTAAAAAATCCCCAAACCTTTGATAATCATATTTTCAAAAGTTTAATTTTCTTTACAAATTTGAATAATTAAATTTAAAAAAACATGGTCATTCTCAAACATTTAAAAAGAATCTTAGGAAACATCCCGAAATTTTCCCAGTTAAAATATAGAGTAATGGATTAACTACCTCTTCAGGTAGTTAAAAAAAATAGCGATAATACCTTGATGAGTTCTATAATGTAGGTATGGAAGATGACACGAATGTTAATATGATTGGCTTCGTGGGTGGGAAAAAACACCTATGCACAAATCTTAATACATTTTCAGAATTGCACTATTTATAATACTTTTTGTTTTAAAAAATTTAATTTTAATTTTATTTACAAACTTGAATAATTAAATTAAAAAAACATGGTCATTCTCAGTGCGAAGTAGTTGCTTACCAAGGGATCCTAAACCCCGGAGGCTTAGGGTATGCAAGGGTTGGAATATTGCACAAGAGTTAGATTAATTAAGTGAATGAGCGGTTGTGAGAAAGAGATAACAAGGAACAAGTGGTTGATGAGTGAGTGTCTTTGATTGGAGATAAAGGTGTGCAAGTAGGGGGGGGGATTAGCGTTGATTGGTGCCGACCTCACTGTGAGAAAATGGTAGATGGTGAAGGTACTTTTACTGATAGAATAAAGGTAAATAATGTGGTAGGGGTTATTTAACATTTTCCTTCTCCGGAAGCGTTGGCAGGGGGTGAAGTGGCTAGCTGCTACCCCTCCCCCGGAAGCGTTGGCAGGGGGCGGAGTGGGTAACTGCTGACCTTCACCCCTCTTGTCTTATATTCTCATTGTCTTATATTCAGCCAATAAAGTGTAACTTGACTTCTTCTCGAATAACAAGACTGGCTAAATCGATTGGGCTCATCGGGTATGACCTTACATTGTTTCTTTGTCGAAGGAACATCTTTTTTTAAAGATCTCTGACCTGCCCTAGCTCACTGGCAAGCTTGAGATCACTCCTGTAAGCATTTGTTGACAACTATAGCAGTTCCTTTTACTGCTTTGCTTGTACGCGTCTTGTTTAAGTTAGGATGCTCTCTCTCTCTCTCCATTTTGGCTGGAAAAGGATCAGGTGAAGGATCATTACTATATTTCACGATTTCTGCCAATTTTGTACATGGATTCTTACTTTACAGGAATCTTTTCTTTTATAGTTATTAATTTTTCTTTCCTTATCCGCACTATATCTATCAAAAACATAGCTAAAACTATAACTTTCAAATTTTTGCTTTCCATGTTTTGTTTTTTATTCGCTGCCATATTTAGGGTTTAAGAAAAGTTTAATGAATGAAATACTTGAACTTTTTATAGAGTTAAATAAATTAATCCCTTGAAATTATTAAATTGAATCTCATAAAAAATTAATTGTCTATGAGTTCTGGATATCTAAAAAGTTCCCAATGCTTGATTGTAGGCGAGTCAAGTTCATCAACTCGAAAGATGTCCAGGACACACTGAATTTAAAATTGACAAACATTTCCTATTTATACATTTCACTGCTGGAAAAATATAATCTCAAATTCTTTGTTAAATTTGATGGTTCTAAGAGTTTACATCTTAATGCTGGAAAAGGAGCAATTATTAGAATCCCCTTACCTCTTCCCCATACATATTTAGAACTGTATCACAAACTTTATTTGAAACCAGGCTTGGTCAGTTTTTTTAGGGTACAATAGATATAGATAGTTTATCTGTTAGGTCCATAAAAATTGACTTAATTTAATCAGTTTAAAATAATCCCTATTTCTTATAAAAATTTATAACAAGGCAACCGTTTCCCTAAAGCCAAAATACTGGGTATCTTGCCATTTTCACAAGGCTTTTGTGGTTGTTATTTAAAATTTATACCCCTATGATTAATTTTTTTCTTGTTTTTTTTTCATGGCTGAGAACTGAAATGAATATCGATTCGAGTTTAGATTTGAGTTTGGCATTTTTAAAAATATCATTTCGGATTTCGATTCGAGTTCTCTATATTTTTTTTCGATTCAAATTTTTCGGCTTTTCGATTTTTTAATATGGATTTAGATTCGAATTCGATTCGAGTTCGAGTTCAGCCTGTATTTCAAATGCTTAAATTTATTATTTCAGAGTACTATATGATTTTTTTCTCGTAAAATATAATTTATAACAAAGTAACTTATAAAACTTTTTCCCCTTTTATTACACATTTTCCTTGAGTTAAGGTAAATTCTTTATTTATTGTATTATTTCTTGCTTACTATGTATAACTATCCTTATGTACCAGATGCCCAAATTCACTGTGTACCTTTCTATTGAAATCAATGGTTAAAAATTATTCACAATGGTAGGTGAGAAAAAGGTTTAGCTTTGGGTAATTCTGTGATTAGCGAAACAAGAGCTCGAGCCTATCATTTAGATGCGAAGGTAAGGTCAGGTTGGATCATTAAGAAATCTCTTAGGGATTTGAAAACTCGGAACAGAAGAAAGGTTTAACTTTCGGTCATTCTGTGATTAGCAAAATAAGATTAGGACTAGGATTAGAACAAAAGATTAAAATATACATTTACCTACTATTCACGAGTTAAACCACTATTATTTCTTGTAATTCTTAAATTATTTTATTAATGATACTCGACGCTTTCGCTTCAAACTTATATTTATAATCAATTCAAGTTCGAAATCGAGTTTTTTAATTCTTTTCGGTTCGAGTTTAAATTTCGATTCGAGTTTTCAAAAATATTTCAGTTCGAATTTTTGTTTACGATTCGAGTTTGAAAATATATAGATTCTAAAGATTTATCGATTCGAATTCGATTTGATTTCCCAGTAGTTTTTTTTTTTAATCCTTGTTAAGAACATGGTCTTCCAAGAGTTGAACGCACCATATTGGAAAATGACCATTGTGTGAGATCTTCGCAAATACCGACCATAAATATTTAGCTGTCAACCATTATCCTAAGGCCAAAATACTATTTTCAAAAGTTTTCCTTTGTCCTTTTACTATCAAATGGTATATTGCTTTCGCATTGGTTCTTGCGCCCGCAGGGCTAAGAGATGACTAATTCTTCTAGGTAGAAAGATTTAGTAATTTCTAACAACTTTTCAGACATTCCCATAGAATTTTGTTTAGCAAAGAGATATCACTCAATGGGCGCCATCTCCTCCAAGGGAACCCATTCCCGAAATTTCGAGTTTTCACCTTCGAAATGCTTATTAAATTTCTAAAGATTTAGCTGAAAATATAATTCCACACATTAAGAAGGTGTATCTTAACGATATATATAGCAATATCCCAATATGCTTCATTTATGTATGATTGTATGTCTTATTGTTAATATTATTAATAATAATTTATGCATTCAATATGCATCATTTATGTATGCTAATATTAAGTCTGTCTACAGTTATTAATTGTGATTTTATTTTTATATTTATAGTTTTAAAATTTCAAAGTGGTTAATAATTTTTGAAAGTATTTAGAAACTCAACATTAACCGAAGTTGGATGTGAGGGAACAAGCACGTGATGGGAGAAATAACGTCGCTTTTAACGTGATGGGCTTCGTTGTAGCTTACAAGCAATTTTCGAAGTTCAAAAGCGTGAGAAAGTATAGGAGCGGGCTCATGGAATGCAGCTCTTATCAATCCGAGTATTTAAACAAGACAAGAAGTCTCCCCTCCCCCCCTCCAGCCACTCTGGGAGTGGCTGAGACACCCGGGCCGCCTTGGGCGATGGTCCCCCCCCTCTTTTATGGGGTAAGCTCCCTCACTGGCAGGCGTCCATATATACCCATGTTAGGAGGATTCGAGAGAGATTTGTGCGAGAGAAGCTCACGAGAGCAGACGATCTTACTCCTCCTTGATTCGGGTTGTCATACGCCGAAGGCAAAGAAACGTTGTGGGATAAAACCGAGTATTCCTCCTTGGATAAAACAAATATCCACCCTAGAACTAGTTAAGAACTCTTCTCCCCGTAAGAATACCCGTCCGACTCCGCTCAACAACGCCATCTCCAGACAAGAACCAAGTCTTATCCCAAAAGGCTTCAGTGAAGATTAATCTTAGCGTAATACCCCCTTAATTACGCATAGTCGACCAAACAAACCGTTTGACGTCTTGGAGAAACTCACCCTCCGTTTTCTTCAAAGGAATTTACACCGGAAGAATTCCCAACCTCCATTCTCGAAGGCTCTGCTTCCCCCCTTCCCCCTTTATCTCAAAGGAATACTTCAACTACAAGCAAGTTGACCCTGGACCCCGTCAAAGTGACCCAACCATCATCTCACCACTTCGCCGGAAACGACCATCGTCTCCCCCTACCCCTCCATTTTTGTACAAGGTATTGTAACGAATATTTTAGCTTCCCCAAATTTATAATTGCCGTCTACCGTTGCCCATTATCATTTATCGTGTAAAGCTCAAATTTTAATTCCATCCAGCTTACCCAATTTTATTGCATTATAGAATACCTAGTCTTCTTAATAGCCCGTTGACGACTGTAACTATTTGTCTTATATGTCTGTTTATTGTTGTATCATTTAACTTTAATTATTAATATTTATTAAAGTCTATTTTTGCCGACTCCTTTACTTTCCGACCCTTGAGCTCATCATAGCCGTGTAACAGCCTGTAACTAAGTAAGATTTGGAACTCTTAGCCAATACCAAGATTCAAAGTAGCCTCTATTGGACTAGCCCTCCCTTACGAGGATCTGACGTCGTAACCGGACCTCAGCCTACTCAAAGTTATTAAAAGGAAACCCCCGCGCACTCTAAAATCAAATATAATAGATGTATGTATGGTATATAGAGCTATACCACGACATTGGAACTGCCTCAATATAATTTTTGTTCAAAAGTTACTAATGAAAAAATACTTAATCAGATACATCCAGATATACTAACCAAAACTTGGTCAAAAACTAATCGTTTTCTTCTAAGCTAAGGCTGCTCTAAACTCCATCAAATTTTGTAGAAATCGAGTAATTAGTTTTCGTGCAATTTTGTAAAAAAACAAATTAAAACATATTAGCGATTTCATAATCTCCACCAAGTTAGCTTGGCAAGAAAAAAACTTTTTTATAGTATTTAGAAACTCGACATTAACGCTTGCAGCTTCAAAGATATATTTTTTTAATTAAAAAAACTAGTAAGGGAAATATTTCCTAACCGGATAAAACCAGATCTTAATACTGGATCTTGTCAGAAACTAGTCGTTTCCTTCTAGGCTAAGGCTCTAGTGTTCAGCCAAATTTAGTAGAAATCAGTAATTAGTTTTCGTGCAATTTTGTAAACACACAAATTAAAACATGTTGACCATTACATAATCCCCACGAAGTTAACTTGGCAAAAGAGGCCTTCCAGGTAATTAGAAACTTATTATTAACACTTGCAGCTTCTAATATATAATTTTAGTTAATAAATTAGTAAGGAAAAAATACCGAACCGGATAAAACAGGATCTTGGTCAAATTAATAGTTCACTTCTAGGCTAACGCTCTAGTTCTCCATCAAATTTTGTAGAAATCGATCCACTAGTTTTTGAGTAAGTTTGAACATGAACGAATGCCGTCGATCACATAATTTCAGAATTGCTTGTTAGAGATTTCTAACACTAACCTTTCTTTTCAAGATTTTTTAAAACAGTTGATCTGAATGACCTAAAATTTTTAACAAGGTGTGCGCCAAAAATGGTCCGTGCCGAATAGGGTCTGCGCCGAAACGCTCGCGCCGAAATGTCCTAGACCCAAGTTGTAGTTGTAGAAATCTATTCATTCTTTTACATTTATACAATGTGAATGGAAGCTAAAAGTTATTTGTGATTCTGTTGACGTATAGTTTCAACAGATATTAGTTTACAGTAAGACCAGGTGGCTGGCTTTGAGGTCAGCCCTTGAAAGAGTTCTTCGACTATTCAGGCCTTTAAAGGTATATTTCTTGTCGCACATCAATGTCCTACTATTCGAAGATAGTTATTGAAAACCAGTTTGCTGAGCCATTTCTGTATTTTTTACATAATCAGAGTTCAGTATTCCATGAATACATCCTAAAGGTGGAATCTCAGATGGCTTCTTTTGACAGAGATTGTTTGTATTCTTAAAGATTTAAAATTAAAATTGATTCGAAGAAAACAAGGCATTTCTGCCGTTAACTGTGGATAAAATGCTAAAGAAGTTTGAAAGACAAAGAAATGACATAGAAAACTTCAAACCAACTACTCTGTCATTCTATAGGATTCGAACGGGGGTAATGTCCGATTTTCTAGAATAAAGTTTTAGATAGTATTTATTACAGTAGTGCACTTTGTTATATTTAAGAATGCTAAAATGAGTAATTTATACCTTTTTCTTTCAGATTATAAAATTATTGTTCATAATTTTGTTTGGTGTTCACCCCTATGTCCTTCTATCTAAAGAGCACAACAGATAAGTTTTACTCTCTGAGTTTCATAATTTGATTTTGTCTTCCCCTGGTGATGGTGCTTTTGTGGGTGGGTTTTGACGGATGCGGATGACCTTTGATAGGCCCTTGTGGCTTTTGTCATCCGTGAAATTATGTTATGTTATGTTATGTTAGGTGTAAATGCAAGTACATCCGCAAAATCTGATGTACTTATGAGGATGATGCAGTAAATAAAAGAAGTGATTTTTCCAGTTTCTGAAGTGGGGATTTCAGTCTACAGACCGACCAAAGGAAAGACGTCCCAAAGAATTTAACGTAACCCATACGATGGTCTTACGCTAACTGAAAAGGATTGGAAATGTTCCAGTGATTGGAAAAGTGGTCCCGCACGAACTATTCACGGCGAATCAGCAACAGTGAGTTGCTTGCTTTGAATCATTGCTTTCACGAAACCTTCAGGTACCATTTTGGGGCAGGTTTGTTACTGGTGATGAGAAGTTGCTCTTTTATCATAACTTTAAACGCTGCCGTTCGGGATCAGTCGAGGAAGTAGAATTTCTCAACAACCAAGGGGGAGGAATCCATCAAAAATATCATTTTGAGTGTATGGTGACACATTGAAGGAATTTTCCATTACGAGCTATTGGACAACAATCAAACAATTAATGATAATCTCTACTGCAATCAACTTCTTCGTTTTAAAGCCGCTTAGTCAACATAAGGGGTATCATCCTCCAGCTCGATAATGCCCGTCCTCTCACAGCTTGAATGACCAAAGATCTCCTGGAGGAGCTCGGTTAGAAAATATTGGTTCATCCTCCACATTCTCCTAATCTTCCTCTTTCCAATTATCAATTGCTTATGGGATTACAGAACACTTTGGATGGTCTTAGGTTGACATTAAGAGAAGGGGTTGAAAACGAGTTGGATTAATATTTGGAATAGTCATAATTTTTTTCACTTTTAATATATACCCTAAAATCGTACATTATTTTCGTCCCAAACTGATACAATACATGTATACTTACCCTTTCCGTCTTCTCAGTTTGACCTTACTACCTACTTCTTGTAATTCCTAATGTGAATCTTTACCTTTGCCCTTCCGTCTTCCTCATTGTTGATTTCTTGTTTTTGAGGCGGTCTTTCATACTTCTCTTTTGTATATATATACCTCTAATATTAAGTTCCTTGATAAGGAACTTAATAAAGTTCGAAAGTACTTGGAAACACCATTTCATTTTTTCCTGCGGGACATTGCATTCATGTTGCTACTCTCACGCGATACTTTGTGAGTTTTTCATTTCATATATATATATGTATATATTATATGTATATATATATATATAATATATATATATATATATATATATATTATATATATATATATATATATATTATATTTATATATATAATGGTTGTACCACAGTAGGAAAAGAAAAGATATTGATTGGAGCTAGCTAGTACTTTCGTTATCTTAACATTTTCAAACTCACAATGATTTTATGAAATTGAGAGACACCGTATTATACAATTCAAGGTCAGATTTTTTTTAGGACCTCTGATAAGTTTGATTTGAAGAAGAAAGATAGGACGGATCTAAAGAAAACAAACCGGGGCTAATATTAATATTTCCCTCCTTTGTGCTGGAGATTAGGAACGATTCAAAGATATTTCTGTTAATAAAATCATTTATATGTATTGTAGTATCTGCTTTTGAACAGTTAATTTAGTGACTCATCTTAAGCCTGTGGATGGCCAAAGCATTATTTGTATATCCCTTAGATACTGCATTGGTGTTTCTTATTTCTAGAGCGATTTTTTAGAAGTTTGACTTACATAGAATAAATTACAATCGTTCCTTGGGCTGTGTTTTATTAACATATTTTTTAATGTATAATTGTATTTATAATTACATTTATATCAAGTTGTTTTAACATTAGTACTACATACAAGAAATTATCATGGTAAGGTAAAAAGTAATATGTCGTGTAAAGGTTCTGTTTTCTTTAACTTGCGGTTATAGAATGTTTTTTAGCTTTATACATTCAGTTTTCTAAAGAATATTTCGAGTAACATAGATTGGTGGCAATCTCTTCTATTTTTGTAAATTCTTGTCTATATAGCCAGGACTACATATTCTGAGTGCCCTAAGATACATGGAAGAAAATACTAATGTTTTAATATTTTTTAGAATGACTTGAATAAAAATGGACATAGGATAAATTATTTGTCGGTTTCTTGAAAATCGAAAACTTAATCCTGCCTGGTTGTCTAGTTATTAGAACATCTAGGAAAGGAAGGCTATTATTTTCTTCTTTTTCAAAGTAAAATTTAATTGACGGAACTAATGTATTAATAAATAAAGGAGATA
>OZ018327.1:161430561-161480561 GCA_963969495.1 Ceratothoa steindachneri
AGAGATACACTCGAAGTTAAATGGGCTAGGCGAAACTATTTATATTTTTAGTACCCTGGGTATATTTTGGCCTTGGGGTATATTTTTGCCTAGCCTGGCGGTAGCCTAACCTGGCCTATTACACCGGTTTTAGGCATGGGCTAAACAAGTTACAAAAACCTAGGGACAAAGTTAGCAGAAGTCTCACAAAATATATATTTTTTTAAAAATATTTTTGTGTAGATTTACGTATCATCATCATCATCACTAACTATAATTTAAGAAGGGGATTTTTTTTAGTATTTGAATAATAATTTCAACTTAGTTTGATTATGACTTATGTTTTTTTATCAAAGTTATTTCTAATAATTCTCTTATAATATAAAAAAAAAATGGTGAAGTTCAGAAATAAATATAAGTATCGAAATTTTGTGAATTTTTTAAAACCCAAAGAATTACAAATGGTGAAGTTCAGAAATAATTATAAGTATAAAAAAATTGTGAAGTTCAGAAAATTTATTTTTATATATTTTCTATAACTATATTTTAGCAACGTGATATTTTAAAAGAGGGGGAAATTTAGTTTAGAGTTCCTTTTTTAAATTATTATAATTGATGAAGTTCAGAAAATTGATAAAAATTTGACGATGGCTGCTTTTTTTTAATTTTAAATTTTTATCTTAGTAGCGAAGTGCATAGGGGGGAGGAGTGGCGAATCCATTACCTGGTTGTCTTAAAATAGCTTTAGAACTAATTAATTTCAGTGGTATTTTACTCTATGGGAGGGATCAAGAGAGTTAGATGAAAAATATGCAATCAATGAATACATAAATTTGAAAATAATTTGTATTTTTCATTTTATTTACTTTTTAATTGTTTCTGGGAGAGGGTCTCGGCTCGGGCTGTTTTGATCTGCACTCGTGTGAGACTTTCTTGTTTAGCAACCCAGCTGGTGGATTCTGCCCAATATTTCAGTCCAGGCGAAGGGGGGGGGGAGGGGCTACGATTATAAAATAAAACTAAATTTGGCAATACTCATTACTGCTACGAATACTTCATAAATAAATGTCATTAGCACTAGATTGTTCCGGTCAGTATTCTGTCCTTTAAGATTGCTCTGTCTTGTATCCGCTTATTTGGGATCAGTTATTGTATGTAAGCAATTTTAATGAATCTACCTAAGTCGTACATTAACATAACGAAATCCAATGATCTATCGTATGTTTTCATTGGGGAAATCATAAGAGTTCTAAAGAGTAATTTCATTGAAAATTATAGAATCCATCAAAATTTTTTTTTTTTTTTAATTGCGAAAAAAGAATGTTAATGATTTATAGACTCTAGTGGCATTAGAAAATTGTGAATAGTTTTTATCGTATTATTTTATTTTCATCACTTAATAAACTAATATAGGAATACATTTTATTATTCTAATATACAGTAGACTACCTTTAATTACATATTGATTTAAAGTTTTCTATGAATCCTCGTTTTCTTTTCAAGGCATTATTTTTATTTTCCTACCTTGTAAAAAACCTCATTTGTTGTCTATATAATATTAATTTATTCATTTAGAATGTTTAAAATGCAAGATAACGCTTAAATTATTTTAATCTTTAACTTACAAAAATATTTCCTCGCTTAAAATTGAGAAATAATACAAAACACAAGGAATTCCTGTTGTTTGACGTGTGTATTCCCCCATTTTTTTCGAAAATGGCCTCTTCCAATTCCCAAGCCTCGGTTACCGTGTCGCCATTTTCGCCTCTCTGTCCGTGATGTTGTGGTTATTTATTTGGAATATATGTTTATTTTCTGTGCTATTAAATTAAGAAGAGTATTGAAAAAATATAATACTCTATGTTATAGTAATTAGAAGGTGCAAGTGCCAGCCTAGCCAGATCGCCCATGGGAAGTTGAAAATGTAAGTAAATTAGATAGAGAAATCGCCCTTGATGAGTGTCTGTAGAGAACAGAATCCTCCGCCATTACATTGTACACGACTTTCGACCAAGCAGAATGCACGTAAGGACCAAATTATTATCCACATGATCCAAGTTGTTTTCAGTCAATGCTTACTCTTATCTTGGCGAGATGAGCTGACTTTTTATGAATAACTCATTAATAGCGACTAATTAAATACATTTACTGACTATATATGATAATTTTAGATTAATTTGAGGCAAAATGATTTCAATAAATCACAATTCGATTTAAGTAGGCCTATAATTGTGGTTGAATTTATATACCACATGATAGGAATGACATGGCTCTAAGCATTTGACGTAATGAGGTTTTGTTTCTAATCCTGAGTTATAAAAGGCATCTATAGGTTTTATATGTATCATAAAAGCACGGTACCCTTTTAGTAGGCTTTATGTCAAATATTCCTGAAAACCTCTGTACTCAGGTTTACCGCTAAATATAAAAAAGAAGAAGAGAGATTTAATTGATTTCTCACTTAGATAGATTAACATGAGAATAAAAACATCATTAGTATTATGTGGCTTTTAAATTCTACGAAACTATTATCCTGTATATAGATAGTATGTGAGTTTCTACATGGTAATAATAATTGTTTATATTTTCTTGGAAAGCTTGATAATGTTAAACAAAATTGAGCAGTGGGTCATTGATATTATTATAGGATGACCATATTTATTATCCTAAATCCTGTATTATCATATATATATATATATATATATATATATATATATATATATATATATATATATATATATATATTTATATATCAGCTCTCATTTAAGATACATTTATTTTTCGATGTGGACCTACTGATTAACGTAGGATCCGAACCATGGCAGCCGCCGTAAGTAGCTCCATCTGGCTACTGACCACACCGGGTGACTTAACCTTGGTAAAATGGGTAGAGGTGATTCTACTCGGCTAAGCCGTGGGGCATTACAGTAGTGCTCAATTGACCCTCGAGAAGGGCTCAATGTGTGTTCGGGTAGGGTCCGATGGGTTATTCAGGCAGGGCCCTTTGGGTGATCAGAGAGGGT
Organism: Ceratothoa steindachneri; assembly: GCA_963969495.1. NCBI lineage: Eukaryota > Metazoa > Arthropoda > Malacostraca > Isopoda > Cymothoidae > Ceratothoa > Ceratothoa steindachneri. The sequence continues at coordinate 161,433,564 of OZ018327.1, forward strand.
CTGATGAGTGCTTGGAGCGCTCACGATGAGTACTCAGTGATGTTTCAATGGGTCTCCTCCCAGAGCGAAACATGACTAAGCCCCCTCCTGGGCAAGATCCCTCCGAGGTAATACGGTGCTTCGAAGGCTCAAAGGGAGAGGAGATTCCCTCAGGCCTTGATCTGATCCTTCTCCATTTCGGACAAGGATCAAGCGGAGGCCCGTTCGGTCTCGGGGGGAGGGGGGGGGGGGCTTCCGAAGAAGAAGAAGAGGCATTCCCGTCTTTCAAACGCTTTCTCATTAGTCGTTCTACTAATTCGAGCACCCTGTCCAAAAGAGATATTTCATCCACATCAGTCATTAAGTAGGATTTTCGGTAAGGAACCGAAGATCGGCCATTTCTCGAACGAGATCCGGTAAATGGGACTGACCCTGCTCAGTCGACTATTGTGAGTGCTCTCCTGGCACTCAATGGCTTGTTTGTGCAGGTAACACTACTCTCTATCATCAACCTCATTAAAGAATTAGTCTATGCGAGGGAATTCGTTGCCTACTCTTCAGAAGGCGACAGAAGACATGTTCGACCAGGAGCGGTCGAGGTCCAACGTGTGAAGAGGAAACGGAGAGGACTCAAGACTTACCCCCGCACCCTTCATCACGTTTGAACCTGACAGGCTGCCTCTTGCCTTGCAAACTGGTGGGTGTCGCTACCGCATCAAAGCATTCGTGCCAGTGCAGCGTACGTGTTAATATTACCACCGACTCTGGTCACCTCGAAATCTGTGCTAACTGCTCCAAATCCTTATATGATAGAGCTGTAATGTGTAAGACCAAGTGTGGGAATTGTGACGAGCCGTACCCTGCTTCCTTAAAGCAATGCGAGTCTTAACTTTTGGAGAAGGTCCTGGCTGGTCAGTCTGCGGACAAAGTCTTTTCGAGAGGCAAGGAAATTTATCCTGTCGACCCATGTGCGACCTGAGATTTCAACGCCCTAAGTTAAAAAACACCATCTATTACTGGCCCCTCGAGGCAAACGAACACGGTATCCATCCTGCCAATTAGGAACCTTTCTGTCTGTTCTACCTCCCCCGGATGACATTCCAGTAAAGCCGACAGCAATACGGGCTCGCGCCCAGCCCCCTCTAAACCCAGGACCCTTTCGCTTTTTGCGAAGGGTCCGCACGTTTCCACTATGTCGTTAGACTCACATGTGACAAATCCCAGGGGTTTCCTAAGACTGCCCGCCGAAAAGAGGACAACACCAAGGGAGTTCGGCTCCCACACCCCGACCAAGGCTGGACGTGGTGCTTCGGAAAGTCGAGACCTTCCAAAGGACGAAGATTTCCCGGCGCCCAGACCGCTAAAGGTCTCGAGGCAGGAGGGGAGGAAGGCGCGTACGCCGAGTCAATTATCCTTCAATAGTTCAGGAAGACAATGCGCATTCTACCGCCAAGCGCCCCCGGAGGAGTATGCCTTCAGGGGGGGGGGCGGAGGATTGCCTCTTCCAGCTCCCCTCAAGCTATTTTTCTTTAGGAGACCATATTTTGACGTGTGCCCCTTGGCTACCCTCCCGGAGTATAAGGGTTTGCATCCCCGCTACAACGGGAAGGGGCCTGGGCAGGTTTATTCGCAATTTACACATATTATGTCCGTTCTCTTTCTGGCTCTAAATACCTCCTCTCACGCTATGGCAGTTTTGCCTTACCTGGATAGGGGATAAATGAATTTTTCAATTTATATACCAACGTCAGCTCAGCTCGATGTGGCGTGTTTCCGCCACGTCGTGGCATGGTTGCCGAAGCTCTATTTTGTGGCGGATTTGAACGGTAAGCATCATTTCTTGGGGGACTCTACGATCACTTACAGGTACCAGGTAGTGGCGAACCTGGTTGAAGAGCCATGTGACCTAAATGTTGATGAATGCATTAATTTTCGAGAATCGCTTCATTTTTCTTGTCTCGATCTATCATTGTGCTCTTCGTCGCACAGCCGGATTTAGGATTGGAAGAGAGCAAGAAACTCTATGGTAGTGATCATAATCCAATCCAAATATCTGTATATGGACCGATGCCAGTTGAGAAACACCCTTGTTGATGCTCTGAGTTAGTGCAATGGCCAGCATTTCAGGAAATGATTGATTTCTCGAACTCAATCGAGAAGTTTAGGTTAGTTGATGAGGCCCTTCACTTAACTGGAAGGACCTTCTTGCATATAGAAGCCCGTCAAAATGATTCCGGGCAAGACGTGTTCAAGTATGCACTTGTCTCCGACGTGTTCCAGTTGGCGCCACTGGTCGCAGAGGTTCTCAGGTTGTTACTTGTCACCGACGTTTTCAAGTTGGCACCTATCGCCAGCGTGCTTAAGTTGACTTTTCGCGGACGCGTTAAATTTGTCACTGGTCGCCGACGTGTTAAATCTTGCACTGGTCGCCGAAGTATTCTAGTTAGCAATGGTCGCGAACGTGTTCAAGTTAGCAGTGATCACTGACGCGTTCAAGTTGATACTTATTGCCAACGTTCTCAACTGGCAGTGGTCGCCGACATGTTCAAGTTGACACGTCGCCGACATTAAAGTTGACACTGGTTGCTGACGTGTTCAAGTTGACAATGCTATCCGGCGTGCTCAATTTGGCATTGGTCGCTGACGTGTTGTAGTTAGCTATGATCGATGACGTGTTCAAGTTGGCATCTATCGTCAACTTGGCACTTATCACCGACGTGTTCAAGTTGGCACTGATCGACGACACGTTCAAGTTGGTACTTGTCGCCGACGCGTTCGAGTTGGCACTGTCCGATGACGTGTTCAGGTTGGCACTGATTTACAACTCGTTTAATTTGGCACTGATCACCGAAGCGTTTAAGTGGGGCCTTATCGCCAACGTGTTCAAGTTCACCCTTTTTGACACTGTATTACAACTCACCTTTGGGTCAGCGCAAAGAGCGCCGCTGCGGCACAGGTCTTGCCTCTTCTCTTTCTTTCTTTGTCTAGCCCATTCCATTCGCCCCACCCAGAATTTCTTCCTTTCGTTGCCCCAAATTTCAGTTATCCTTCCTCTTAAACCCCTGAGCTGTCGTCGCCCTCCCCCCTCCCTCTGGGAGCCGCCCGTTCTCCCCAGACTGGCGTATGCTCATGAAAGATGCGCGCCTTCTCTCGTGCCCCAATAGCATCCTCATTTGCGATTCGGGTATATGTAGCCCGGTCCTCATTTAAAACGTCCCGCCGTGGATACCCCCTCATTAGTATCTACTTCGTGCTAAATGACTCTATTCCCGTCCCCTTCGAAGCCAGCGTCGCCCTCCCCACCCCCGATGATGCCTGTAGGACCGGCTAAATATATTTTCGGTTAGTCTTCCTTCACTACTTTATAGATTTCTTCCTACTAACTTGCTGCGTGATACGGCTTCGCTATTATTGCGCTTTAAGTTGCAGTCAAAAACACACCCCGTCCCTTTCGAATCATTTCCCTCTGATTTTGTCGCCCGTATCACGGCCCAAATTTGTTGCTCTTACCACTCTTATTTTTTATGTTCTTTCAAGTGAATCCGAGGCGAGCGATGTCTATTACTTCACCCTTTGTTATTATTTGTAATCCTGTTATTTGTGCAAATATTTTGTTCCTCTTCCATTTTTCCCATCCCTCGCCTCACTACCTAAAACTGAATAAAAATCGTCTGACTTTAGCCGAAATTTTCTCGGCTTCCTTTGTCGCTAAACTTGGCGGCACTGTTGTTTCTTTTTCTTGCCGATGAGGGCGTCTGGATGTGTTTGCCGACCCGATAAATCGGTAGGCTTCTCGAATTGACGTAACGGCATTTCTAATGTTTTATTCTACAGATTAATGGTGAGATTCGTGGCAAGGAAGACTAAGAAAAGACGATGCTTGGAGGGCCACAAAATTCTCAGGTGGGTGTTTTTTTGGTAAAAATATATTTTCTTCCCAGGATGGAAGGGTTATTTCTTTAAATATATAAAATATTCTACACCGACTCTCGTTCGATTGTGCTATTTTCCTTTTCGTTCTCGTGCAATTGATTAAACTCGTTGGCAAGTTTTTGCCCCCAAAATGAACGGTTCAAGTTGTTGGATATTACATATGCCCCCCCCTCCCGTGTGATTGTTTAACTTACCTGTCCCCCCACTCCTAATTCTAACCCCACTGGGCAAACAAGCTTGCCGTACACCACACTCTTAATTAAGCAACTGTGGCGAGTTGTTGAACTCCTTGTGGCCTTGCCCTCAAGGACCAACTAGCTCTCTCTCGAGTTTTAGCTCCGCAAACACAGTCTGACAAATTCGTACTTTGGAGTATGACTATGTATGAATCCATTAATGGAAGGTTCAAATCTGCCTTTCCAGCCCCATTAGGATGAACTTATATACAGGGTGTTCATAAAGTCTCTACAATTTAAAAAAAATATTACAAAGGCAATTGATAAATCTTAATCAGACTTGTTCTATTGTACTCAGTGGATATCTAAGCTTTTTTTTACCTCATTTAATACACTTTGAAAACCACCGAGTGCATTAGAACAAGTCTGGTTAAGATATCTTATCAAATTGTCTTTGTAATATTTTTTATAATTGTAAAGAGACTTTATGGATACCGTGTATATCATTGTCGTACCAATCTTTTTGGTACTATTTTTCTTTGCTTTTTCGTTTTTCCTCCAACCCTTTGCTACTAATGAACGTACCACTTTCATTTATTATTATTTTATTCTGCCCCGCAAATGGGCATTCATTAGTAGGTTCAAAATTATCCCTTTACTATCGAAATTCATAGGTAGCTATCGTTTCAATTTTTAGGCCCTCTTTTATCATACTCTAGATAAAAATTATGTATATATTGAATGTTTAGGTATTTCCTCTCCCCCTCAAAACGCACTTAGTTATGGATCGTAAGGTCTATAAGGTGTTTGCCCTCCTTGTAACAATATTCATACGTTGTAGTAAAGGTTTTTCTTCAAACAGTTCATGTAACACCAAAACACCATTTATGTAGTTTCTAAAAGACCTTGGCAGGACTACTTTAAATGTTGCTTAGGCATTGCTAGCTTTAAAAGTGGCCTAGGCATTCCTAGCTTTAAAAGTGGCCTAGGCATTGCTAGCTTAAAAGTGGTTTAGGCATTGCTAGCTTAAAAGTGACCTAGGCATTGCTAGCTTAAAAGTTGCTTAGGCATTGCTAGCTTAAAAGTTGCTTAGGCATTGCTAGCTTAAAAGTGGCCTAGGCATTGCTAGCTTAAAAGTGGCCTAGGCATTGCTAGCTTAATTAAAAGTAACCTAGGCATTAATTAGGTACTACAGTTATCTGTAAGTATCAGCAAATTTAGAACAATTTAAAAAGGATTTATTTTAAATGTCGTAAATAACGACCTTAGTTTCTTGAGACATCCTAATGTATTGACTACCTAGGTAGGCTTCTCCTATATGTACACGTCATTTTTTACCCCCTTTTTTACGCCACTTTCTTCACAGATCTCTTCTCGCGTTTTTGTTGTTGTTTTTTCTTATCGACTCCACTCCAATTTTCAGTCACATGGCTTCGTTTATTTTTATTTTTATTATTATTATTACTAAGCAATGGCTTCGTTACGTAGATTAAAATTTAAAATCTAAAAAAAAGCAGCCATGGTTAAATTTTTATAAATTTTCTGAACTTCGCCAATTATAATAATTTTAAAAAGGAACTCTAAACTAAATTTTCCCCTTTTAAAATATCACGTTGCTAAAATATAAAGTTATAGAAGATATATAAAAATAAATTTTCTAAACTTCACCATTTGTAATTCTTTGGGTTTTTAAAAATTTCACAAAATTTTGATACTTATATTTATTTCTGAACTTCAACATTTTGTCTTTTGATATTTTAAAATAATTATTAGAAATAACTTTGATAAAAAAAACATGTCATAACCATACTAAGATGAAATTATTATTCAAATACTCAAAATATATCCCTTGTTAAATTATTGTTAGTGATGATGATTTTATGATATACCTATTTTTTTATTATTCTTATTTTATTATTATTATTATTTATTAGTAGTATTTTATTATTATTTATTACTAGTTGTAGTTGAGAAAACAAAATTGATCCTTTCTCACCTGTTTTCTTGGCCAGCAGCTAATTTCGCAGCCTAGTCGCCGACCAGCTTCCGTCCACTCGATGGTGGGGAGCGGGGATCAGACCTTCCCCTTTCTTTTCCTTATCTAACCCGCAAGGGGGAGGGGGTATCAGGTGTAGCATGCTGTGGCTGACATCTGGATTGTGCCCCTTCCGGCCCCCACTCCCGGAGTTTTTCCTCCCGTTCGCAATGCATGCAAGAGGATCTGCGGCATATCTTCCACACATTTTTACTCTCTTTAGCTTCGCCAGTTCTTTCGTATCGTTGTAATAATAGTGGCGCAGGAGCCGATTTTGAAACGCGAGAATGCTTCGACTTGGCGAAGTTCCGATTGTTTCGGTTTTGTTATTATTTACACAATTGAGTTATTTGATGTTTTATGGTTAGGGTAGGTTATTTGGGTTTGTTCGATTTATATAATGATTATAAGTTGTTTGTATTTTCTTAAATACGTAGAAAGTTGATAAACAAAACATCCTAAACTGCGAAGTCATCTTTAGATGCCACGAGACGCCTAAGTTGCGCTCGTTCGTTTGAAAATGGCGTCCACGGGAGCTCGTTTTGTAAATTAATATTAGTTATTTTTGATGTATTTACGAAAATGTAAATAATCTGTTCCGTCTTCACATTGTTACATGCCCTGCAAATGTAAACGGAAGCCCATATCGGCGGCCTTGTTAGGTATCGTTTTACCTACAAATCTCCCTCTGCTAACTTTCCGCGAAGCCCTCGTTGCTATTTCGCTTTTAATTCGAGAGAACAAAAATGCTGCCCCCCTCCTCCTTCTTGATCCATGCCTGATTATACGACGTCTATTATTCTCTCATCTCACGTATATTGTTTTATTTATTTAATTTGTGCTGAAAGTTAATTGAAAAAAGTGGGCTTGGAACGCGAATATAGCAGCCATTCTCCATTACTAAATAAGGAATGCGGCCAAGAATTGTCCCAGTCTGGGAGACGAGTGTGGTCGCCACCGGTAGCCAGCCTGTCCTGTTCGGCCATAAAATCCCCCAAAGATAAGGACTTTTTCCTACCTCACTATTTATTCTAATGGGAGAATTGGTGTATAAAAGTACCTTTTACATTCTTTGTTGTTGTTTTTTGTGTCCTCTCTAGCCCATACCCACAAGTCTGCGATTTCATATATATCTTTCGAACAATTTCCTTTTCCCCCATCTTCACTTTCTTTACAGATCTATCAGTGCTAGTCTAGCATGATTCCTACCAATAAACTATTACTGTAGTGTGATTCCTACCTTAAAATACCCCTAATGCAAAATCTGCTGTGGCGACCCGCACTAGGCGAGCGTTATTAGAGCGACGATACGGCAGTCTCCCGCAACACTCCACGAACCCTTGTTGTCTTGGACGACCTTGCCACCAGCCCAACTATGGAGTGCCAAGATGAGGAATGCAACACCCCCTCCGCACTCTTAGGCATCTTTTGTGCAAGTTTCTCTCTATGCCCAACTTATTCTTTTTAAGGGCATGAAGTGATTAACTCTTGCCACCATCAATTCTGTGTGAGGTTAAGCTGCGGGGATAGGCCCAGCGTCATCCCTTCACATTAATCCACTCTGCGCAAGCACCTTCACTCATCTTTTTCTCATGTCTCAACTCTCTCACTCTCGTTCAATCATCCCCTTCACACATTCATCCCCAAGTGTAGGCCATGAATGGTCTTTTGCAGTCTCCTATTCTTCTGTTCTTATCATACCCATAAATTCATCTCCATTTTCATCGAGTGAAGCTTGATTCCACTTCGTATCTGAAGGACAGCTATAACAACAACTATTAATAATAATAATGAATGAATTTTTTTAGCGAACCTTACTCTTTTCTAGTCTCGCTAAACAGTAGCTTCACCATTCCAAGTTTATTTACTTTTAAAATTTTAAAATTTAATTCTATTTTTTTTTATTACTTTTAAAATAAATAAAATGATTATCTTTATCATCATCAGCATCATCATCACTAAATATAATTTAAGAAGGGGATTTTTGTGAGTATTTAAATAATAATTTCATCTTAGTTTGGTTATGACTTATGTTTTTTATCAAAGTTATTTCTAATCATTCTTTTATAATATAAAAAAACAAAATGGTGAAGTTCAGAAATAAATATAAGTATCGAAATTTTGTGAATTTTTTAAAACCCAAAGAATTACAAATGGTGAAGTTTAGAAAATTTATTTTTCTATATCTTCTTCTTTAACACTATTTGAGCAACGTGATATTTTGAGAGGGGAAAATTTAGTTCAAAGTTCCTTTTTAAAATTATTATAATTGGCGAAGTTCAGAAAATTTATAAAAATTTAACCATGGCTGTTTTTTTTTTAGATTTTAAATTTTAATCTTAGTAGCGAAGCCATTGCCTGGTAATATAATAATTATGGTAGGAATCAAGCCTATTGATAGGAATTATGCTACAATAGCACCGATCGCTCCTTACTTTGTTGTGACGATGTCATCCTTGGTTTTCGTTTCTTTGTTTTAAGTACACAATAATTACACTCCACCCTCCCCCACCCCAAATGGCTGTCAGCTCAACGGTTCTTAGCGTCATGGTGTATTTATTAAGTAAAATCCTGCCTTGGCGAAAGAGTAAGACTTGATGCGAGTCTGGTTTTAGTTCGTGTTCATTAAATAAACTTATTATCACATTGAATAGTTTTTAATCGCCATTTTCAAGCTGGAGCATTGCAACCCGAGATCTAAACCAACGTTTGTCTGTATGTCGATAGCAGAAAGATGGGTAGCATAATGCTGTCTTTAAATGAAATTATAGGAGATAAATCCATTAAGGGAAATAATGGAAAATCCTTTAAATGAAGTTATGGGAAATAAATCCTTTAAATGAAAGTATGAGAAATAAATCCATTACATGAAATTATGGGTAATAAATCTGAACCCATCCCGGGCGCGTAATCTGAGACCTTAAGATATTTTGAACTTAGAATTGACTGTTCCAATCAATTCCCCGCTTGATTTGAGTTTCAATGATTTTGACTCCTTTTCAGAATGAACCACAAAATCTGACTACCTCGCAAGTGGCGACATCCCAACCCGTCGTTATGGTACCCCCGCATCACCCGACCCAATGGCATTTGCATCCCCAGCCCCTTCATATCATGTATCCCGTAAGTTCATCCGCCATAACCGTCTTTACCTACATCTCATTAATGAATCTTGCATCCATCTACTGGAAATTAATCTTCACTCCTCTTCATTTGAATTCTCCCTTTGTATCAATAAGGATAAGTTAATCCTCTCCCCCCCCCCCCGAGGAGTTTTTCTTCTTTAACGATTGTTGCACAAGATTAATGGGTTGTTTATTTTAGACCCAGCCCAACAATCCCGCAGTATCGCAAGGAGACACCAACCCCCAACAAACTCCTCAGTCCCAGCCTCAGCAAAATCCCCAGCAAAACCAGCAAGGTCACCTCACGCGTATTACTGCCGAGCAGTTGACACAGCTCCCTCCTCCTTTGGTCGAACATTCAATATGGTCATCCACGGAAATGGGTCAGTTGATCCAAATTTCAATTAAATGTGATATTTGATTGGGATTGATGTTCTTAATTATGTATATAGTACAGTATACTGATTGGGCTTTCATTCTTGCAGAAGGTCCGCCGAATGGCATGAACTCCAACTACAGCCTGACGGAGATGCAGCGTCCCGACACGGACACTACCCTAAACGCTACGGACATCACTGAAGAAGAGCTCGACACGAAACCGAAGATCAAGAAAGAAGTGAAGAAGAAACGCAAATTGGCCGACCTCTTGGCAGAAGGCATCGACCCGACCAAGCTAGAGGAGAACAGTGAGCAGGTCCGAGACCGCTTCGAGAAGGGCTGTGAATGTGAGGGGGACAACTGCTTCAAGAACATGAATCCTGAGTTCGTGTTCCGGCATCGACTGAACATCGCTGAATTGACCAAGAATGAGCACGACATGTACCTGATGGGGGTGACCATGGCGTGCCTCGCCAACCCTGAAGAAACCTCGCGCCACAAGGAACGCAAGCGTCTTCGCGCCTCCTACGTCTTTCAAGGGAAGAAGGTCTGCCTGGACGCCTTTCTCTACCTTGAGAACTGCACGCACTATCAGCTGAAGGCGATCCGCAAGCACGTGATGGTGAACGGCGTGACTCCGCGTGTGCACGGAAATCACGGCAAGAAGCCACCCAACACGTTCCCTCTCGACACCTACCAGCACGCAGCCGCCTTCTTGCAGAGCTACATCGCGCGTTACTCCCCCAACAGTAACGCCACGAAGAAGGCGAGCAAATCTGGCAAGTCCCCTCCCGTCTACCTCCCGGCGGACATCACCCGCAAGAAGATCCACAACGCCTACAAGGAGTACTGCGAGCACTTCGAGCCCGACGTGAAGGTGATGGGCTACTCGTCGTTTCGCCACTTCATGAAGGAGCAATTCCCGAACGTGAAATTCTTCCGCATCGACAAGAAGAATGAGCGGATCGGGGGCCACAGCGACGATGACGACGACGATTCCGTCAACACCACTGGCGCGCAGCCTCCCAACCAGAATAATCAGCTCCACCCGCAGGATCAGAGGAACGAACAAAGGGTTGACGCCACAGCTCAGCAGGTTATGCAACAGCAGCAACAACAACAACAGCAGCAGCAACAACAACAACAACAACAACAACAACAGCAGCAGCCTCCCCCTCCACCCCCTCCCCCTCCCCCGCAGGAACCTCCCAAAGACTCGAGAAACACCCCGCCAGTCACCTCCGCTCCACCGGTGCCGGTACAACCTAACCCGCACCCCGGGGTCCCGGTTTCAATGCCTCACGTCCCCATCAGCAGCAATTATCAAGCCTACACACACGTCCAACTGCCTCTCAACTTGCAGACCCAACAGCCTTTGTATTCAGCCTGCATGCAGCCGGGGGTCTTCCCCCCTGGCCAAACTCATCCTCCTCAAGTGCGACCCACTGGGTTTCCATACACAAACCTGTAAGGGTTGATCATGGAACGGATGGCCTTACTATGAGGGATATGGGGTGAACGGGACACATTCCTCACTTTAAAATTGTAGTGCTCAACCCTGTTCGTGCTTATTCTCATTGACCTCAACTGAAAGACGCAGTCACGCTCTTGCTCCTTTCCCCCTAAACTTTCTCCAACTCCCACCTCGCTAATCAGCCGCCCCCCAACTCTTTTTTTCTTCATCGGTCTTTATCTTCCTTTCCTACTTTTCCGTCTTTTATTATCCATTCCTCTTCTTTTCACCTGTGTAATAGAGAAAATTATTTTTTCTCCTGGTAGTGATGCATCCAGTTAAGTGGACCAATCACGTAGCTCAACCCGGTTACAACACGCCTTTTTTCTATCCTGGCGAAAATTAGATTGACTTTCAAATTATGCGACACTAATTATGGTCAGTAGTTGGATGTGTAATCCAATGAGGGTCCTATAATCTACTGCAATGGTCCCAAGTTTGTGAGTACATTCCCTCTCAATCCAAATTCCGCCCAAACGGCCCCACATCACCCAGGTTTCATCTTTCCCTTCTACGCCATTTTCCTCACCCAATCCTAATCGTGACCTGGACTAAATGACCTTACGCCATCCCAATTAGGCTGTCCCCCTTGTACCCAGTAAGACTGCTTTAGATCCCTTGATCAAGTTACCATTGGAGCATTTTATGCTCTTTGGAGTCCTGCCGAGGCAAAGTAGCGTCTCCTAAACAGAATTCCCGAGTCTGGTATCGTTTAATTGAGGGGCACAAATTTTTCTGGTTCGATGCTAGTTTTTGAAAGTTTGTCTGTTCTCCTCTCGCTGTGGCAGCATTTTCTCTTCTTGTGGCTAGTGCCATTCTTTCGAGTTATTTGTGTGCCAAAGCAAATTGCCAATCTGTGGGATAAAATATACAATCTCTTTGAAATATGCTTTGCCATTTGATCGATTATGGTTAATAAATATGCTAATGGGAGGAGTATAAAATATACATGATTTTGAAATATATTACATGGCAAGTGAATAATTTAATTTTTAACTTCCACCATTTTCTCACAGGGTGTGGGAGGCCCGGGGGTTCAACATAAATAAAAAAAAACATAATTAGAGGTAGCGTTGTTCCCAAACCCATGGTCTCCACCCATTTCACGATTGAAAAGCATTTAGTCGCCTTTCTACGACGCGCAGCTAACACCGTGGTGATGTGTGAGCGCGCAAGCATGAAATTGAGTGCAGATATGTGTTATTAGTAGTCGATTTTGCAGGTGGAGTGAAATATCTGTGAATGTGAAGGAATTTCCTTATCTTGTAGGCGTGGTGGGGTGTATGAGAAGGAATGAAGCTCATTGTGTCCAAAATACGGTAAGATATGATGATAACAGTTGTGTATGGTAAGGGTCTGGGTGTAGATGAGATAGAATGTTGGAGAGTTAGATTCCGATATGAAGAAAAAAGGTGTGTGAAAGCCGCTCTGATAACTTTAGGGAGTTTGTTGGGTGTGAGGAGAGTAGGGTGTTCTTCCTCAAATTTAAATCGCGATACCAACGCGGACGTATTAAGCAAAAAGTTTGCAAGAAGAGATTTGTAAAGAAAGATGTGAAAGTAGAAAATGTGTGGAAGAGGTATAGCCGCAGATCGTCATGCAGGCATTGGGACCGAGAGGGTAAACTGATGGTGTTGGGGCTGTGGCGGGTGAGAAGAGCAGATAAGGAACGAATGTGTGAGAGAAATGTGTACGAATGGAGCCCGAAAAGTCAGTGAAAAGGTGTATGTACTAGCAGAAGAGTAGACCTATCGAGGAAAAAAAGGTAAAGGAATGTGTGCGAAAAAGAGATGTCACCTGAACAATCGTGTATGAGTTGGTTGTAAGGAAGCATAGTTCGAGCCCACAACTCCAAGGATGAACCCCAGACAGTATGAGAGTCGTCATGATCAACGAAGCCTTAGATTGAAATCTTTCTGTGGCCGATATCAGGTCCGCAATGGGGAAATAAGTATGGTTTCCTCTTTTTCTATGGCATTGTCGTATGGTTATTTTCGATAGGAAATGTCTAGGAGTCATGGTGATGATGTATTTCGATTTAATTCTTATCTTAATACTTTCAATTAAACTACGGCATCCATCTATTTGGAATTACATGCTTACAATTTCATTGATTAATCGACTGTAATTGTGCATTTGGTGAGGCGCCCACCGCTCTATCTTATGGCTAAGTATTAGTCGTTACAGGGGTTATCTCTCCCCTTAACAAACTCGGACTGTTAATGGGGAAAAAATACTGAAAACTTTAGTCTGATGGTTCCTCTACGTCCATCTCTCTATGCATTCATCCTTTCTCTTCAATTACCTCTCTTATAATTCTATTTCTGTTTGTTGAGGTAAAATAGAACAATCCATCGACAAATTCTGGGCAAAACCTGAATCTCTTGTTCATGTTTGAGAATAATTTGGCGGCATTTTTAAATCATTATTTGGGAAATACGAGACCAACCGTGAATATACATAGTTCAAATTTACTCTATTGGCAGTTATTAGCGCCTATATTTTTTTTCTCTCAGGATTTTCTACGATCTTTACATATATATATATATATATATATATATATATATATATATATATATATATATATATATATATATATATATATATATATATATATATATATATATATATAATTTATTGAATATATATTTTGAATTATCATATCAATGTTCAGAATGAACAGAGTTTGTAACTGTGTAATTTGGACGATACCCTGAGCTCAGGGACTTATCTGTTGGGAGGGGGGGCATAATCAAAGTTACATGGGGGTGGGGGCAGGGTGATTTTTTCACCGATCTGCACTAACATTCCACTAAGGGCATTTTAATCCATTAAAGGATTGTAATTTGATAGGCATTCGTTAAACTAAGGACATTTATTCGTGCCAAAATCTTTATTTTCGGATCAAGTTTGACGTTATTTACGACTTAAAAAAATTACCCTGCTGGAAATAAGAAGCACTACAACAAACAAATTCTAATGTCGCAAATTTTTGTGCTAATATGGTTGTGAGAAGCTCAAGCCACTTTTCTGATTGAGAATTATGCCCGTCTCGGTACTAAATAACGTCAAATAGCAGTCATAATAGGCCTTAATTATTTAAACTACAGAAATCGATTGATTTCTTGTTCCAGACTAATTAGCTCATAATATTTTAAGGCAAAATTAACGTAGCTAATATTTAAGAGTTTTTATTATTTTTTTTTTTTAGCTATTATTTATGAGGACTTTATTAATTATTAGGGATAGTTGACAAACGTATCCTTTATCGATACTAAAATGGTTGCAAAAGAAGAGCAATTTGATGAGCAAATTTTTTTATTTATTAACATTTAAATTTATAAACCTTTTAAAAGTTGAAATTTTGGCAGCTTAATTTTTTAGAATTAATTTTTTATATTTATTTGATAAAACGGTTCACCAATAAACTGTGATACTTAAATTTTTCATTCAATATTTAAGCCTTTTATTAAGATACTTTAAGAAGATGTTGATTGGTGACAAAATTGTGTGTATGCCGGGAATTTTTAAATAATCAACCTTACTTATTTGCTCCAGCTGGCACTTCCTATTTAGGATCCCTGGAATAATAATAATGATTGGAACCTATGCCACTAACTCTTCCCTCTCATCCCCAGAGAGCAGTAGTGCAGACGCCCTTTCAGTTATGAGCAACGCAGGGCGCTAGTACAGACGTCCTTTCAATTGTGAGCCCCGCATAGCGATAGTGGATACGCCCTTTTAGTTATTAGCCCCGTAGATCGCTAATGCGGTATCCTTTCAGTTATGAGCCCAGCAGAGTGCTCTTATAGACGTCCTTTCAGTTATGAGTCACGCAGAATGCTATTGCAGAAGACTTCATTTTAGTTTGGAGTCCGCAGAGCTCTAATGCAGATGTCCTTTCAATTGTGAGCCCGGCAGAGGTCTATTTTAGTTAGAAACCCCGTAGAGCGCTAATACAGACATCAATCGGCTGGTGCCCCTTTGACAGCTAAGACCTTCTCCATCTCGGAGAAGGATGTTGCTGAGTCCGGTCACTCTGGCCTAGGGGATCCTTCCGGCGTTAGAGAGAATGGGTTTCATTCCCCACCTTCCTCTCCCTAAAAGAAGCAAGATAAATAAATTTCCTCTCCGCTTCCCGTTTCGGCAAGCGACCAGGTCAAGATCGGCACATCCGGGCCTCAAGGGGTCCTAGGTTGGGGGACCAAGACCAAATTCGGTAGTGCGGTGAGCGGAGCCTTGATTACGTCGGGGCCCCTCATCGAGAAATTAACTAGCGTTTTCGAGCCCGCTGGCTTCAAAGGTTATTCACTCCACTGATGGCAGCATGTTAGCAAAAGGCAACATGATCCATCAGAGGAGAGCATTAGCTAGCTTGATAGGTAGAGAGTCGAAGGTGTTTCGTTTCTCGGACGGGAGTCTTCTAGCGAATGCATCAGATCCCTTCCCTCCGAAAGGCCTTGATTAGTGCCCTTAAGACACTTAATGGCTCACCGGTGATTGCGACAACGCACCCGACCATGATCTTTGTTTAAAGAGTAGTTTATGCGAGCGAACTCCTGGACTACTATCTAGAAGACATCACCTTAGAGCTGGCCGACCAGGAGGCGGTCAATGTCGAACGTGTGATGAGAAAATGGACTGCACTCGAGACCCACCCCTACACTCTTCGTCATGTTTGACCGTGACAGGCTCCCTTAATTGGTGTGTGCCAGTTGGTATCGTTACTGCGTGAAGGCATTCGTGCTACTACTGCCCCCGCTTTGGTCATACGAATCTTTCCTGTAGACGTGCAAAATATGGTTTACTCTAGCTCTATGTAAGTTGCCCCAAGGCCTTAAACGAAAAGTCACTATCGTGTTTGACCCAGTGTGTCAATTGTGGAAAACCGCATCCAGCTTCTTGAAGCAATGAGAGCGTATCTCCTGAGAAGGAAATCCTTGCCGTTCAGGCTACGGGTCGTCTGCTCCTGTCCCTACATACCTACCAGCACGGTCATTTCCGCGCTCATTCGGAACCTTTCTTAGGGTTCTACTCACCCAGGGGGCTCCCCTGGTAGAGCTGGTGGCACAAAGGGTTCACACCCAGCCTTGGCTAAAACTAGGGCTTCAACATGACTGTTTACCTTAATGCGAAACAGCCGCGCGCCTACACCGAGTCGTTAAACACTCGGCAGACAACAACCCTGAAGGTGGTCGTGAGGCCGTATTCAGGGATTTCTAAAGCTGCCCCCCGAAAGGAGGACAGCGCCAAAGATAAACTGCTCCTACGGCCCCACCCAAGGCTGAACTGGGTGGATCCTCCAAAAGAGAGACCCCTACCTCCGAAACCGCCCCACCCTCCAAAGGTTTCGAGGCGGAGAGAGAAAGAAACTTGCACAGCGAGCCCAACCTCTCCCGATAAGTCCTCGAAGGCGACAGCGCCCTGGGTTCTGCCTCCGGGCATTCTTCGCCTACCTCATCGCTTTGAGCCTAGCGACTATTCCTAGAACGTCTAGCCGTTTTTGCACGCCGAACGCTTCCGTGCTGGTCAGCCGAGTGTGAGACTGCCTTCAAACAGAAGTGTTATGATTACATGTACTACAAGCGCCGTCCGAAAGAATTTCGTTGAGCTAGGTCTAGGTTCCGGTATGTTTCGAAGCACGCCCGCCGCTTTTCCTGTCGGGCATACGTGTCTTCACTGAACGGGAAGACATTTCTATCAGAGGTGTGGAAGAGAGTCAAAAGGATTGTGGACAAGATCTCCAGGAGAATGGGACCGCAATATCAGACCTGGCTTCGGTGGCGGAGTCCTTAGCCACCTATTTCTCCGCATTCTCTAGCCGCGTCTGCTCCGCCAGCATTCAATTTGGGTCGTGATGTCGCTGAAGGCCGCCGACTGAACTTTATTTACAGAGGCGGAGAACCCTTCAACGACAGGTTTACTCTGAGTGAGTTGCGTTCCGCTCTTGCTTCGTGCGCGGACACCGCCCATGGTTCGGACGATGTCCCGTATGCCATGCTTTAACACCTAGTGAGCAAGGCATCGCTATTCTGTTAGATTTGTTCAACAGGATCTGGACAAAGTGTAACCGTCAACCCTCCTGGTGAATGGCTACTTTGCTCACTTTTCGCAAACCAGGGAGCGATCACTGTATCCCGAATTTCCTCCGAACTTCTCTAATCTGCGTGTGCAAATTGATGCAGAAATTAGTAAAAATAAGAGTAGCCTTTTTTGCTGGGCAGCGGAGACCACCTCGATTCCACGCAGTGCGGCTTCCGCAAGTATCCTTCCACGTCAGATACTCTGTTGCGAGTGGAAAACGCCATCTGCGAGGCCTTCCTTCGTGACAACACTACGCCACGATGTTTTTCGATCTGGAGAAGGCTTATGATAGCGTAGGGCGATACGGTATGGTGGGGAAGAATCCAAATGAAGGGACGGAGGGACGCTTACCAATATTTATTTCTGAGTTTATGCGAGATCGTCGATTCCGCATGCGGGTGGGGAAAGCCCTCTCTAGCCCAATGAAGCAGGAAGAGAGTGTCCCGCAAGGGAGGCTCCTTAGTGCCACACTCTTTGTCCTGAGCATCAACGGTATCACCTCGGTGCTGCCGGACGATGTTATCGCTGCGTTCTATGTGGACAACCTTTCGATCTCTTTTAATTCCCCCCAGATGTTTACCCTGGAGCCTCGAATTCAACAAGCATTGAACACCCATCTCTCGATAGGCCGAAGCGCACAGGTTTCAGTTTCCATTGGCCAAGAATAAGGTGGTGCACTTCTGCCGCCATCTACGCCCCCCCTTCCCCATCCCACTCGGACTTCTGCATAAACGGCTTTTCCATGTAAGTGGTAGATTCATACCGTTTCCTTGGTCTTGTTTTCGTCCGACGCCTCACTTGGGAGTCTTATTTTCGCAATCTTGGAGTCTCTTGTACCCGCGCTATGGACATTTTTCGTTCCGTAACGTTCAGCACCTAGGCTACTGCCTTGCTTTTCTATCGATCCTTTCTTCGTTCGTAGCTAGACTGCGGATGCGGCAGTTTTATGCATTCGTAGTAGAGCGTTTATTGCATAAGGTGGACTCCATCCACCACATCAGTCTCCGCCTGGTGACCGGTGCCTTCCACACGTCACCCATTGAGAACCAATTTGTCGATGATGTGGAGATGCCACTTGCTCTCTGCCCTGCATAATGTATTACGCGCCTCAGGCGTGAGCCCGGCGCCTCCATCCGTCGTCAACGGCTCTCACTGCATCCGCAGCCTCTCTCCGAATCCGGAACGTGCTTTCTTCTTGTTTGTTTTTGTTCATTGTTTCCTCAAGGCATTGAAATCTCCACATTCCCTGGTTCGCGGTGTCCGTGACGTCACGGTTGCCTCAGGCCAGGCTGATGTCGAGATTATCTGCTGATAGGTTCCTTGACATCTGGGAATTGCGGTGAATGACGCGCTGATAAGGGCTCAAAAGAGTCCGGGAGAACTAGCGTTTTGGCTCTTCCTCACACCGACCACATCTCAGGAAATAGAGTAAGCCATCCAGACTAAAGGTAAGGAAGATTGGATATGGCCGAGGGGAACTTAAAGTTGTGTGCCATTGTGCCGCGACTGTTTCCATGGACCTAACCCACAATGCCACGTCGGCTTCAGGTCGCTTTCTCTCGTCTTAGAATTGGGTACCCTCGTGGGACGCACCGCCATTTGATGGAGCCCTCGCCTGCACTTTATTATAACGACTGCGATATTGCCCAAACTGTTCGCTACATTTTTGTTGAATGTCCCAGTCCTAGTGATCTTCGTGCACGTTACCTGCCCTGGTATTGGGATAGGCGGGGTCTCTACCGCTTGTCCCTTGTACTCGGAACGGGTTCGTGTACAGATACCTGTCAACTATCTGACTTTTTGGAAGAGGCAGGCCTCCATTTTTTTCTTTTTACTCTCTTTGTTGTAGGTCGCATGAACCTGCGCCAGGGGGAGGTGGGCCTCTCCCCGAATCCGGAACGTGCTTCCTTCTTGTTTGTTTTTGTTCATTGTTTTATTTTTTCTTTTTTTTTGCGAATTTTAGAATAGCCTACTACTAGGTTAGAATTTTAATTAGGGTGACTTATGCCCTTGAAGGTAGTCGCCAAATGGGCGAATTAAAAAAAAAAAGATTGCCAGCAACCCCTCCTCTTTGAGAAGCTGAAAATTCTTTGAAATTTTGCCTTCTATGAATATTTAATTATTACAATATTATATCATGAAAATATTGAAACAAATATTATACATAATACCAGGCAATGGCTTCGCCACTCCCCCCTACGGGGTGAACTTGGGTTTCGCTACTAAGATTAAAATTTAAAATCTAAAAAAAAGCAGCCATTGTTAAATTTTAATAAATTTTCTGAACTTCGCCAATTATAATAATTTTGAAAAGGAACTCTAAAATAAACTTCCCTCCTTTCAAAATATCACGTTGCTAAAATATAGTTATAGAAGAAGATATATAAAAATAAATTTCTGAACTTCACCATTTTGTTTTTTGATATTATAAATGAATTATTAGAAATAACTTTGATAAAAAAAACAAGTCATAACCAAACTAAGATGAAATTATTATTATTCAAATACTAAAAAAAAAACCCTTTCTAAATTATAGAGTTAGTGATGATGATGATATACAAAACTCGTAATAAAACTATTTTATCATAAAACTATGCGGGTGTCTATTTCTTGCATGTCTCTGTTCAGGGGCGGGCCTACCTCACGACGCCGGAGCGCGCTTCTTTCTTTTTGACTTTTTGTTTTTCTTTTATTTTGTTGCAGTTGTTGTTATTTGTTTTCTTTTTTTAGATTGTGTCTTGCCTTTGTTCCTTTTTATCTTTGTTGTTTGTTATTTACTTGTCTTTTAACCTAGGCTTTGCGGGATTTACGGAGACTTTTGCTTGAGTAGGCAGTTGCCAGATCTCTTGAAATTTTAAAAAGAAATGTCTCTGCATATCCTGAGCAGCCGAGTAGGGAGAATATTTGGAGTTCCAGAGGACGGAAGGGCACGCAAATTTCTCGACATCATCGAAATCTGAAAGGATTCGTTTCGTATCCCCACCCCACCCCCGACCCCCTTAATACCAAAAGTAATAAAATTGGGACCAATTTGTGGGATTCTTGGGTCAAGAAACCCATGAATTGCTTTCAAAAATTATGCTTTATTTTCTTCTTCTTTTTTCACTCTTCAAAATCCCGCAAAAGGGCAATTGTCTACTTCTGGGTGCCGTCATCTTGTCACGAAATTGATCCTGCAGTTAAATTATGCCTTTCCGACCCCAGCATTTAGGAATAGACACTGATTGATATAACCTTCGTTGCCAGATGGCTCTTGATTTTTTTTAGGCATTCTCGTGTTTTTGTTTTCGAATTTAGCGCAATAGCAGCGAGGCTGTATTGCGCAGCGAGTAGGTTAAGAGTGATCGGTAAAAAAATAGCAAGATAAAGTCCTAATGTATGGAAGATTTATTGACCAAAGTCCTCCAGCAGGCATAGATAAGAAAAAGATAGAGGCAGGAGAAAGGCAAAGGGTTGGAGAATGGAAATAAATCTCACCAACCCAAAGGAGCTAAGAGAGAGGGGTGAATCCTCACCCACTGCCCTGGCTTATGACAAGGCATGAATGGACGAAAGGAGGTCGGCGACCAGCCTACGAAACAGCCGTCGCCCACCCAAAAATAAGTAAGAAGTTAGAAAGAAATTACAGAAAAAAAGAAGAAATTGAAATATCTTGAACAGGGTTTCTCAACCTTTTTTAAATTTTTTAACCTTTGCGAGACCCTTAAAATAATTCAGGGAACCCCTCTAAAAAAAATATCCTATCTTAACCTTTTTCTCATTCATAAACCCCAAGGTCATAAGGGAAACACGATTATTCTTATCATAACTGCTGTAAATAAACACCAAAAAACTTTTAGCAAGTTTATTGACAAAGCCCTCTCAAAAATCATTTAAATCAAAATACTCATGTAGGGAGACCTCATAAAGAGGTTGTTATTCACACATTTTCCATCAAACATAGCTATAGGCTCAAAAATTAAATATATAAGTCTTTTAATTTAAATACTTTAATCGATATAACGTCGAAGACATTATTTTGATACCCAAGAATATTTCACGAGTGTGTGTATATATATATATATATATATATATATATATATATATATATATATATATATATATATATAATGAAAATTAATGCAATATCGCAAGAAAAGATGAGGAATTAAACCACATTCTCCGAAGACAATTTAATTCAGAACAGTTTCTGAATTAAATTGTCTTCGGAGAATGTGGTTTAATTCCTCATCTTTTCTTGCGATATTGCATTAATTTTCATTATATATATATATATATATATATATATATATATATATATATATATATATATATATATATATATACTACCGAGCAAACAAGATAAGAAAACGATTTTCCTATATTAAAATATTTTCAAAAATGCGCTTCGTCAGAGAATTTTAGCTTGAAGACTTTGGGGAGGTCTCTTTCTGTGATTTGAAGAGAGTTAGGAAGGTCCAAGAGCGTGATTGCGCGTGTCGCTGCATAACTGCCGACCGAGAAGACAGAGTTATTAGGCGTTTCTCTATAAACTGATGAGGTCCTGTTGGTCGGTGCTGCGCCATGGTAATATCAAACAAAGGCTTCAACACCTCATCCATAACTCTATAATGTAAGATGGGGATTTTTTGAAAATTTATAAATGTTTTTTTTTTGCTTAGTTGACAAATGACTTCGGGTGTTTTGGAAATTCAAAGGATTGAAATAGTTAAAAAGATCAAGAAGAAGAAGAAGACGAAGAAGATAGAGAAAATGAAGATGAAGAAGAAGAAAAGGGTGTTAAAATAAAGAGTCTATAAAGGGGATTAAAAAAAAGCGGTTAAGATTAGCAAATAAGGCCGTAGGCCACAAACCCGCAGGGGTGCCTGTGTAACCAAGCTCTTCCTGTTAAGGAAGAGAACAGCGGCTTGTAATATTATGTTTTAGGTTTCATGGTTGTCAAATCTTGCTTTGGTTCTAGTTTATTTGCTTGCTAAGCAATTACGCCAAAGATGGTTCTTATTTTGTATGTGTCAATATTTTATTTTGTTAGTATATATATATATATATATATATATATATATATATATATATATATATATATATATATATATATATATATATATATATTCAAAGAAATACAGTAACGTACATGTAAAAGCAGGAAAGAAACCAATGTTAGGATCGATTTATTTGCGAAACCAGGTTTCGACGGAGACATTGGTCATCTTCAATCGCTGGCAAACTAATGAATACAGAAAGATACTTAGCCAAAGGACAGACAAATTTACAAGTATGGAGCTTCGGCATTTCTGAGCAGAGGACGGGCGAGTCTTCTGCTTATCAAGGTATTAGTGTTGAATTGCCCATCGGAAGTATTCAAGTTTGGAATTTCCTTTATAAGAGATGATTCGATTAGACGCATATATATATATATATATATATATATATATATATATATATATATATATATATATATATATATCAATTGAAAAAATTACCATACCTTTCGGGAACACCGGTTGAGAAACGATGTTCAAGAGTGAAAAAAAGTTCAGGTATTCTGATGCCCCGAGGTCGGAAGGGCGTGCTGCTCCTCCACTTACCAGTGTTAACTGTCGACACGCCCCCCCCTCCCCAAGTAGAGGAAAATCTGCCTGTTTTTGTCCCTATTCTTACCCCATGTCCTTGCTCGATATCATGAGCAAGAGCGGCCACAATCCTCAAATATTTCGTCCATTGCTCAGTCGAGGTTTGTTCACCCGTCGCTTGGCAACGGTTTCTAATCCCCCCGGGGTCCTTCACACCGATGCGATGAATGCGGTAATTATAGGCTACTTTTGCTGACTTCTTATAAAGCAATCCTTAATAGAGTGCGATGTATATGAGAGCTAAGAACGTCTTTGTCATTCGGTAAAAGATATCAGTAAACATTCCTGTCATCTTTAGTGACGAGATTGGTTGTCACGCATGACATTAGCATGAATTGGAGCCTCATTTATCATGTGTCTCTGAACCTTTATCTTTAGAATATATCCCAAGTGATCTTTAGCATTGGCATTTGAAGGTACAGGTTCATCTCCCATTCATTGATAAACAAATTTCATGCTTAAAAATACACCACGATATTAACTTTATTAATTAACATACGCTAATTTTAAATCGGCTATCCAATTTTATCGATACCCACTTTTTTTTTAATCGTAAATATAAAAAGTTGCTGAAATATAGAAAATTTATAGAATAAAGTCAAACTTTTGAACCAGGACAAAGAGTATGATCCAAAAAGTGGAACCTGAATGAAGAATCAATAATTTGTAATAATAGTATCAGCTTTCAAATTGCATGAAACAATCACACTTAGGACATTGGCTTTTTAAGGAGGTCTTCAAAGACTTCGGACGTAACCTCCATTGAGGTCAAAACACTTTTGCAAGCGATGATACCATCCATTTAAACCATTTCTATAAAACAAGACTGAGAATTAAATTAAGTTAAAACATATCTTACAACACCATCAGCATAAGAGAGTCTCCTTCGTGCTTGTTTTATGGTTTGGGAAAAAATTGGGGCTAGTTTTAGAAGTGAAACTCCCAATGAAATTCTCGCAGAGTTGGCTTTGTATGAAGTGGAATGAGCATGGGTGCTATCACTTCTGTGAAGTTGTCCAGTGCGCTTCCATGTTCTATCCTTGTGAAGTTTTCTCAAAACACTTTTGTAATTGGTAGCATCGATGGTTCTCTCCTCCAGAGTCAACGAGTATCACACCTTTGGCATCCCCAAAACAGTGGCTATTTACCTTTCCTCTTCATCGTTCAGACTTTGCTCTGAGGAATCCTTTTCTACCTCTTGGTAACCATTCTTAGACTACTCTCCATCTTTCAGATCTTAGTGGTAAATCCAAGTATCATCTTCCGTTACAGTTTTTTCGCAAAAAAAATCCTCGGTATCTTCATCCGACTTGTTCAAAATTGGCATCTTCTCCAAGTGATCTTCGCGCAACAATTTTGGCACCCATCGAGCAGAAAGCTTGCAGAGCTTCAGTACGTCGGTCAAGATGTAAAAAACTGAACTTACCGATATGTTCAATGTGACTGGTAGCATTTCAACTATTAATCGACGGTCCGTTTCAATAAGTGCCCGCACACGATTGCTGTTTCCTTTCCTTATTGATGTTGACGATCTGCCACGGCGAATTTCATCTTCAGCTCCGTCTTCCATCTGCAAAGCGATTTATCCATTTGTAAACAGTAGGTTTTCCGTGGGCACTGTCTCCATAAACTTCTATTAATCCATCAATAATCTCACTCTTCTGCTAGCCAAGCTCGACGAGAAATTTGATGTTTGTCCTTGCTTCAACTTTGATGAAATCCATGGTATTACTGCAGGGTCAAAATTTAAAGTACTGACATGTCATTGAACATGAAGCAAAGTAGTTTCTGTGTACGTGATTAATAGCACATAGGTAGAAGTTCAAATGAGTGTAATTAGAATTTTCAGTGAGTATCCAATTTTCTTGTAATATTCGTTTTCTACGAACCTTTTGAAGTGAGAGATAGAAAGAGATTTGGTTATTCACTTGAAGCTGGCTGGGCGGCACAAAGGAACATTAAGTAGATATTTTTTTTGCTTTTGGACTTTGATTGTATACGACGATTGAATTTAAGGCGAAGAGACCGGGATTTATATTAAAATTATAATGAAATTTATACAAACACATTCGATATTGCTGCAATTTGAAATGGAACAGGCACTATCCAAATAAATCACATGATCAAATGTGAATATGTGTACAAACAGGTTTGCTCTGGGCATTATAATTACGTACATTATTTGAATGTTTATCGTGTAGTACATGCAAATCTTTTCCTGACTGCCTTATCTATATATTGGTCAATCCCTACAATTTATAGAATAAACAATGCCTATTTTGGAAGGAAAGTCGTTTACCAGAAGAGAATACAGTGTGGAGATGTATTTAAACACGACGTTGATATCTAAATGCCGAAGGAGACATGATACATGTAAAAAGGGTTGGTTGAAAGTGAGGCGAAGGATATAATTAGATTTAACTGTATCCTTGCCTCTTTTTCAACCAGCCCTCACTGTTCGTACATTTATATCTATAAAAAATGTAAAAAAAAACATATTTTATTACGCGATCTCTTATTGAAGATTGTTCAATATTAAATAAAATTCTCAGTTCTATGACTTATTCTTATATGAAATGAGAATGGCGCCTCACAAAACCTAACAGTGCTGCCAATCTTTGAAGCCGACGTACATCCTGGATATCAGAATTGGTATACGAAACCACTGCGTGAATATTTAGGGGCACGGTCCTTTACAGGGAAAGAACTTTGAGTAGTTCTGTTAATAATGAAAACGATTCTACATCCTAATTAGCAAAAATAGTTTAAGCAGTTTTGAGAATTTATCTTTACAAAATTTATTAATGGTACCCATTTCAGGAAATATGAACTAGTGGATTTGTTTGGAGACAGTTATTGGCTTCAAAGGTGGAAATTTTACCACAAAGTGGAAAAAGTTAGGTGAACCAATCGGCAAACTTCCCCTCCCCTCGAGGGACGAATAGGAATAATGAAAAAAAAGGAGAGAAAACACCAATCAATTGAATGATGGCTAAAAGAATAAATAGGAAACTGAAATATTGCAGATGAACTGCATCGGATAGGTAGAAAAATCAGCCCAAATCGGAAACATCCTAAGAGAATTCTACCCCAAATTTAGGACTAATTTCAGAACATGGAAACGATAGAGAAGAAAATCAGATCAAAATTTTCAATTATAATTTCATAACAAGAAACCCCCAAAACGCTATGACGGGGCAGCAATAGTTATAAGAGACATTAAAGATAAAGAGATAAATAACATCGAACAGACATGTTAGAATTGAACTCGAAACAACAGGATACCAACCCCACACGAGCCGAAACCAATTGCCAGTACATGATTTCATGACGATCTTTGGCAATATTCATGGGAGGCTTAAATACACGGTGCCAAACAAGCAGATAAAGAAATGCGAAAAATATGCACCATCGAAACGAGCTTAGAAATGATGCTAGATAGAAACGTCTTCAAGAGAGTAGGACCTGATCATCCTAAGTACATTAGAGGTAAAAGCACTACCAAACAGGACATTGTTTTGTGTACCTGCACCATGCCTATTAACATGAATATGAAGCCAATAGTAATTGCATTTTGCGACTACGTAGAGACACTCCTACAGATGAAAACATGATAAAAACGAGTCTGCAAAGGTCTAATCAATAGCTTATACGAGGCAGCTCCTGTGTCCATCCCTAAGTTCAGTCCCACTATCTAAGTAAGGTGTAGAATAAAATCCACTACACCACCTAACACTCTCAAACATAAATCTATTCTTAAAAGCCCAGGGAGAACGCTTCTATCGCATGACTAGTGAGCCTATTCCATTTATCTACCACTCGATTTGCAAACTAATTTCTTCTAATCTCTTTCCTAAACCTAAACTTGTCCAGCTTAAATCCATTACTATGTGTCCTATCCTATTCACTAAAAATAAGAACCTTATCTGTGTGTCTTCCCTATTATAACCTTTTACCCACTTGAAAACTTCTATCATGTCCCCTCGAACTCTTCTCCTTTCTAATGTATGAAGATTTAGTCTCCTAAGCCATTCAACATAAGGTAAGTTCCTCATCATCTTTGTCATCATTCTTTTTAGAGTCAAGCAAAGCAATATCTCCCCCAAATCCAATACCTGCACTTAAGAGGAAAGGATACTTTAAAGCCAACTGGAGGAAATAGGAAGAAAAGCTAAGCGAATACAACACCAGAGACTTAGCAAAACTTCAGTCGACGACGTGTTATCATGAATAACGGATGTCCTAATAAATTAAGAAGAAAAGAACATCCCTCAATCCTCGCATACAACTCTCTCATATCAGGCGAATACCTATAATGAGAATAAAAAACAGGGAGATTAATACCAAATATACAGGGTGGTTCGAAAGTCCTGTCACATCCTACCGAAAAGTAATAAGAACAATATAATAATATCAAACTCACGTACTGACTTTAGTGTATTCACTTTCATTAACACACGCGCCAGCCTCTCTTCCAAACTAGAGGATCTCTTGTCAGCCATCTGAAATAGATAATTAAAACAATATTAACAGGGTTGACAAGACTTTCGGTCATCTGAAATATAAAATTAAAACAATATTTATACGGGATAACAAGATTTTCGGACCACCCTGTACACTAACAGAAACACAAGGATCAAACAAACCAATATGGAAGCAACAAAAATGGAACTGGATCGAGCTCATTATGAAAATAGATGAAACAAAAACTCCCAAAGAAACCTGGTGAATAATAAACATAGCAAATAAAATACCCAGAAAAAATTTAAAAGATTAGAACGGAAACCCTATTCAAGAACCCAATGACATAGAAAATAAAGCATTGCAAGTTAGTTTTCTCAATCTTACCGGAGAAAAACTGAGCTTTAACCCTAAAAACAGAAGAAATAGTCTACGAATATCTTAGAAATAACTTCCCTAAAATAAAGCCAGTCCATTCAGCAGATCCAGAAAGGTATATGTGCCTACACTACCGAGGAACAAAATTAAGAGTGCCATCAATTCATTCAAGTAGAGAGCACCAGGCTCCACGTGACTTACAAATATCAATCTTCCGAAGTCCCCGATAAACATCAAAGTCCCAAAGCACGTATTTTACACGGGTCATTTCCCGGCTACGTTCAAATTAACTAAAATGATATTGGTTCCGAAACCGGGCAAACCGCCAGATCTCCTAAGTAACTACAGGCCAATTTCACTATTAAACTTCTCCTGGAAATTCTCCCAAAAGATCCAAAAAAGAAGACCCATAGAATACTTAGACTGCAACTATACAATAAATACCAATTTGAATTGGGGAAAAAAGGGGATCCAACGAAGGTTTTCGAGATAACGAAAAAAAATCGCTAAAGTGAAGGCAGAGAATAAGTTGGTCGCCTGCCACTGATAATGACGTCCAAGGAATTGACATCATCACTAACTATGGATAATGACCTAAACACCGAAGAGGAGATAAGATAGGAGATAACTGTCTAAAACTCAAATTTAAAACCTAACACAAAAAAATAGAAAAGGAAAAGTGAAGTTAAAAGAACCCATAAAAACAGAGCAATAAAACAGCCAAAAGGCATGACTATTGCTATGTATTAGTTAAAACTAACTACAATAACAAAATACCTCATTCCAACATAGCAATAAAAAGACACAGTACTTAATTAACGCCAAAAAGAGAGTAAACAATGCAAAAAGAGAAGAAGACAAGTAAAATTTATGACTTCACCAACCGTGGTTCGGAACCTTCTTAAATCAGTAGCTCCATGATCGATTATAGAGGAATAGGAGTAGTACATGGCCAGTAATCTCTTTATTCTCTTCCACCGTGAGACAAAGGTCAACTACGGCCAACTGAAAGTCTCTGCCACTTAATTTTCTCCTTCAAATCTTCTTTTTTTTTCATCTACGTCCAGCTCCCTACCTTCTGCCCCGACTTCTAGTTGACCGAAGTGGCCCATGTTGGACCATTAAAGAGATGAAAGGACGGTCCACAAGTGAAGACTCAATCACCTTCATCTCATCCGTCCCCCCTCCAAGATGAAGAGGGGGAGTGGGGAGGACTCCGACTCCCTCCCCTCCTCCCGGGAACCTCCAAAGGAGAATGCGGGGGTGAAAGGGGGAGGGGGTACGACTGTCTTCTTTTCACTCTTAAAAAAAGGCTATATTTTCATCTCCGCTCTTGGATTTTTTTTTTATTTAAAGCGAATACCATCGATGGCATCTCAGGCAGAAAGTGTGTAAGGATAGATTTATAAAGTGGTGAAGTTAGAAGAATTGAAAATGTGGAAGATTTATAAGCATAAAATTTATGGGATCATTGAGGCCAGATGGGCACGTAATCCTCAAGATGTCAGCTGCAGGATTCTGGGTCATGTTATACGTGTCACTCCATTGCGGCTCTTTCCTTAGTAAACGCGAGCCTAGTATAAACATTGCAGTTCCTTGAGAATGGCAACATATCAACACAAATTACTGCCGTTTCCTCATCTCAGTTTATATTAAGTAATGCCAAAGTTATGTTGTTATATCCAACATAAATAAGGTCAGAAGCTCAAAGAATAAATTCCTTAAATAACCCCTGGGTATTATTTAAAAAAAAGAGGTCATCCGCCTTAGAGAAGTTCTGTGTTGCAAATTTAGTGAACTGTGTTTAATGATTTCATCGTTTCTTAAGGAATTCTTTCGTTGCGGACGAGAATCGCGTCCCTTTGGTATTCGTTCGGGCAGAGAACTTGAACCAAGTTTAGGATTTTGAAGAGGCGGCTCTCGATATTCATTTTCTTTCCGATATTCATTTACTTCCAGATATGCATCGACCGTTTTCATTCATTTACATACTTTCCCATATTCATTTACTGCTCGCTATTCAGTTACTTCCCGATATTCATTTACTGCCAGATATTCATCGACTTTTGCATTCATTTACTTTCTCATATTCATTTACTTCTCGATATTCATTTACTTCTCGATGTTCATTTACTTCCCGATATTCATTTACTGCCCAATATCTATTTACTTCCCAATATTCATTTACTGCCCGATATTGATTTCCTTCTCGATGTTCACTTACTTCCCGATATTCATTTACTTCCCAATATTCACTTACTTCCCGAATATTCATTTACTTCCCAATATTCACTTACTTCCCGATATTCATTTACTTCCCAATATTCATTTACTTCGCGATATGCTCCGCTGTCAGGTGAACGAATCCCTTGCCGCAAAGCAGAACGTCGAAGAGTGGATTTTTCGTTCTCTTTAGTGGAACCTGAAATATAAATTGTATAGGGTGTTCCATTAAGACGGATCGCAGTTAGCAGTAAATATACATCACAGCAAAATATATATTGACTTTTTCTGCCTCTTTCAACATTACTTTTTTCAATCATCAATATATTGATGATTGAAAAAAGTAGTGTGGAAAGAGACGGAAATCTCAATATATATTTTGCTGCAATGTATATTTACTGCTAACTACGATCCGTCTTAATGGAACACCCTTTACATATACATATATACTAGCTTAAGGACATACATAATATATAATTTGTATAATATTGCATGGATACATCATTAAAAATCTCATGAAAAATTATTAAAAACAAATAGAACATATGTAAATAAATGATTTGTTGAGCAAAAACTGTAAAACAATTTCACTTTACCACGCCAAAGTATGTAGCTATGCGTTGAATGAAGCAACGGACGCTCCACTCAGACACGCATAGCTACTTTTGCATGCTAAACAAATACTAAAGGGATGTGTTTTGTTCTTTTTGTTCAACAAATCTTTTTTTTTTTTACTTTTCCTTTTATATTTGTTGTCTACAAATTAGCGAAAATCGAACATGGTAATGAATTCCGATAATTACTAAACACTTGATTCGTGCGAGAGTAAAAAGGGGATTTTGAGGAAGATATGATAATGGGTTTAAATAAATATGGCTCATTTAAATAATCTGCATATTCCGCTCAATTCTACCGAGCTCGTCCCATGGAAGTTCTATTGAAGAGAAATCTGTATATTGCGTTAAGCAAGTTCTAATTCTTAAAACTTGCCCTTTTTTCCAGAAGCAATATAACTTCTACACAACTCTGATGCTTTCGATCATCATCTTGCTGTATAACAGAAAATAATACCTCAGCAAGCTCAACTAGTTGTTTTCCTATTCACGTTATCATTTACTTGAAGTAAATGTCCAGAATTCTCACCACCAAAATAATCCTATACCATCACATACCTTCATGTTTTCACATTTGGAACAACGCCGTCTCCTCATTCTTTATCCAACTTTCCGCCTTACAGACTTTATTATTTCCAAATAACAAAAAAACTTAGCCTCATGAGTCAACAACAGTACTTATTAGTAGTCATTTATTATGCAGTTTTGGTTTACTTGGGGTCATTGCAATCTCTTAATTTGTATTCACCTTTCGAAGCAATGGTTATATTTTAGCCTCATGACGCAAGTCTGGCTCTTCTCAGTCACCGCCAATCTATTTAGAGCCACATTAGATGGACTTTCATTTTATTAACTATGGGGTAGCTGTCTTTCTCTCTCCTTTACTTTAAATTACATGATGCCTCTCTTATGTTGCGATGTTGCCTTTTTCTTTATTACCTTCTTTATATTCGCATAACTCCGTCTGTTGATTCCTTTTTAGTGTATACTAAACAACACATTGATATCTGCAGTTTCCTAACAATCACTTGTTGTGAATAGCCTTAGTTAATATTTATATTTCAGCTCTTACTTCAATAGATAATTCTTGTGTTTTATCCATTCCCTTATTTCAAGGGATAATAAAAAAAATAAAGCTGAAAACCAGTGAAATGTGACAAATTCAAAAGTGATCAACACAGTAATTTGGTCGACGGAATGAGTATCAAGATTGGATGGAACTAGAATTTAGTGAGTATTGGCGAGTACTTAAAAAGACAATGATTTTTTTGTGGTAATTAATTTAAATTGAGGGTATGTTGATGACAAAAAGTGTACTTTAAATAAAAAAAAAATCTTGTTGAAAATTAATCAAGTATAAAAGTTACACGTCTCTTCATGTAAATTATATATTATGTCCTTCACAGTATAATATAAGAATCATATTTCATACACAGAAATGTTGTGGCGGCCTAAAACCTTTGGATGATAGTGTATGTGTATCAAAGAAAAATAAAATGCTAGGAATCACCGAAGTTGCCAAAAAATGAAACCTCTATCAGTTCCTACACTCCCCAAAGGGGTTCAAATCCATGTATTTGAGTTCTTGACCAGAATTTGTTCCTAGACGCTTCGAATGTGCCTTTCCACTTGCACCAGACATGAAATTCTGAATCAATGAGGTGTGAGTCGAACCAGTATAGGAGGAAACCTTGCACCCACTTAAAAGCATGAAAATATTAAAACACTCTGGGAGAATAAGATGACAATTTGTTATAGTTTTATTACCTGGAACTTTAGTCTTAAGCTTAGATCGTAGAGAAGATCTTTACAGCAGTAAGTCTAAATTAGTGCAATATAAAACTAAAAGAAGCTTTAAAATTAAAACAAGCAAATGAAAAAAACAAAAAATACTCTAAAAACTAACGTGTTTTAAAGAGATTTCAGCTCACCTTCTGGTCCTTTCATCCTCGTGTGGAAGCAGGGATGCCTCTCCCCGCGAGGCAAATTACAAGAGGGATTGGGGCAATAGAGACGAGCAAATATTTGAATTATTTCATAAGAAAACTGAAAACCCAGAAAAACAATCTTACAGAAGAAGATCGTGGCAAAGTTGAGCCTTGCATTGGTGAGTGGAAACATCTCGGGAATATATTGGCTCAGCGGATGAAATAGGATGTAACAGTCTGCTACTGTGTGGTAATGATAATTGATATCTATGTGGAGAGGGCAAGCAGACAAATTAGAAAGAGTTCGCGAGGTAAGAATATAATAGAACTAGTCAGAAGTTTTCTCCACCAAACAAGTTCTGGAATATTGAGATTTATTGGTATTTGTTACGAACTTTAATTCCCTGTGCCACAGTTTCTTGGGAGGTAAATTTAGGAAATTCAGTTTTGGCGAGCCTGACATACTCCCCCCCCCCTTCCTAACTCTGTATTGTAAATGTGCACACTATTGAGGTAATACAATTACCCCGACCTAATGTAAACCTTGCAATTTTTTTAAAACTGAAAATTGTCTTGCAAGAGCCAACTTTTAAATTACGTTATTGCCACTAAAATCTAATTAAAGTTTCCCCGACAAAGTAAAGGATAGGAAATTTAAATAGACGCAATTTTACCAGAGAAATTCCTTCATTAATGGTAGGATTTAATTAATTACATCATTTCCTGAAAGATCGTAGCCTTACGCTCATTTGCTTCCGTTATACTCAAGGCATAAAATTACCTGCCATTCTTTTTCCAAACTGCATCGATCCATCGAAAGGGGAGAAATGGAGCCAGATTTATGGGGGTGGGGGGCGTCTTACAGAGTCTATTACTACGTCTCTTTAAACTACCTTGGCTTTGTATCACATGACTTCACCTCTTTGTTCGCTAAGTCGAAAACTTCGTTACGGAGATAACATTGGTCTGCGCTGTTTTTAAATAAATAAATTATGTATTATTAGTAATCCGCACCCCCATCCCCTCCAGCCAGCGGTCAGCTCTGAATTTTTTCCCTTTACCAATCTCCCTTTTCACCCTGAGATCTCGCTCGGATCTTGAGTCCAAATCAGAGTTACAACGAAATCCAGATTAGACCAGACTGGTTGAAAGACGCAATGGTTTCTGCTTTACTTCTTGATAAATACTCGTAGGGGGTGAGGGAATATTTGCGAGTAGGCATGATAGGATCTTCAGCATAGGGTCGAACCCTGTGGGGAAGACCCTCCTCGCGCCCCCACCCGTTTGAACAAATACTAAATAAAATCTGTAAGACGTCTCTTTATTTATCTAGGGGGATATCCGCCCTCAAATTACAAACTATATGGTTGATTTCTTTATTTAAATTATTGGCAATTAGGGTCTAAATAATTTAACACGAGCGGAATGGTCGATGGGATTTTTTTTCTTGAGGACTAACAAGAAAAGGAAGAAGTGTAAAAGACGAGAGTACTGAAAGTTGTGTGAGAATGACAATGAATGTAAGTAATCAAAAGATCCAAAAGAGTTGGATGTTTTTTTCCCGGTCGGAAGAAATATATCAATGTCTGAAAACTGCTTCACCTCAGGACTAGGACGAGGAACGCACAATGTAGGGGAAATGGCGGTCTCAGCCAAAAGGTGGCTCGGTGATTATGGGCTCAACCAAGAGATGGCACGATGAATTGTGGGCTCAGGCAAAAGGTGGCTTGGTGAAATGTGGGCTCAGCCAAAAGGTGGCTCGGTGAATTATGGGTTCAACCAAGAGATGGCATGATGAATTATCGGCTGAGGCAAAACGTGGCTCAGTGAAATGGTGGTCTCAGCCCAAAGGTGGCTTGCTGAATTATAGGCTAAAACAAGAGATGGCACGATGAATTGTGGGCTCGGTGAAATGTAGATTCAGCCAAAAGGTGGCTCGGTGAATTATGGGCTCAACCAAGAGGTGGCACGATGAATTGTGGACTCAGGCAAAACGTCTTTCAGTGAAATGGTGGTCTCAGCCAAAAGGTGTCTCAACCAAGAGATGGCACGATGAATTGTGGGCTCAAGCAAAAGGTGGTTGATGAAATGTGGGCTCAGCCAAAAGGTAGCTCGGTGAATTATGGGCTCAACCAAGAGATGGCACGATGAATTATCGGCTCGGGCAAAACGTGGCTCAGTGAAATGGTGGTCTCAGCCCAAAGGTGGCTTGCTGAATTATAGGCTAAAACTGGTACGATGAATTGTGGGCTCGGTGAAATGTAGACTCAGCCAAAAGGTGGCTCGGTGAATTATGGGCTCAACCAAGAGGTGGCACGATGAATTGTGGACTCAGGCAAAACGGCGTTCAGTGAAATGGTGGTCTCAGCCAAAAAGTGGATCTGTGAAATGTGGACTCAGACAAAAGGTTGTTCGGTAAATTATGGGCTCAACTAAGAGATGGCACGATGAATTGTGGGCTCAGACAAAAAGGTTGTTCGGTAAATTGTGGGCTCAGCCAAAATGTTGCTCGGTGAGTTATGGGCTCAACCAAGAGATGGCTCGGAGAATTGTTGGCTCAGCCAAGAGGTGGCTCGATTATTTATGGAGTCAGCCAAAAGGTGGCTCGATAAATATTTATTGGTTCACGGACGCTTAGGATAAATGCAATGGGGGTCTGAAGATAAACACTTCAACACCTCTCTGGCTTCAAGGTTGTTTTCTAAATTTGAAGCGCAATAGCAACGAGTCCGCGTCGCGCAGAAAGTTACTAAAGAGAGATATGTAAAGAACGTAGTGACGGTATAAAAAATAGTGGAATAAATATAGCCACAGATCTTCCTGTAAACATTGGGGCCGGTAGGGTACACAACTGTTTCAGCTGTATCAGTGGCATTACTTCATGGTACGGATATCTCCAAGAGGAGGGATGACAGGACGTGACGCCGCGATCCTAGGGAGACAGCGGCGCGCATCCCGAGAATGGACCTGGTGGCTCCTCTATAGCCCCGTCCCAGCTGCGCTCTCTGACCACAGCTGCACAGAGGGAAATAACGGAAAGAGATAGAGAGATATGGGAAAAGAGGAGGGAGTAGGAGAAAAGAAAATAGACAGAGAAAGAAAGAGAAGTAGCGACAGAGAAAGAGTAAGAGAAAAATAAAGGGAGAGTAAGAGAGGAAGAGATTTGGAGAGAGATATAGAGAGAAAGAGATAAATTAAAATAGACTAAAATCGTGTAGTTTGGCCCCAGAAATAGGGAAAGGGTGACAACGTACTCACGACCTTGTCCTGATCCAGTCATCCGTATGTATCCAGCCTTCTCCCTTATCCTTTCTCTCCTCTTCCCCTCTATTGTGTATCAATCTCCTTCGTGTCAATAAGAATTATGAAAAGGGAAAATAAAACGAAAAAGAACTAGCGGCCGACAGCCGAAGGCGAAAGGCCGAGAGCAGAGGCTCGTTGGTGCGGAGCGAGAACTTCGCCTGAGCTTTGAGGAGTTTTTTTGACAGTAAATTCAACCCGTTTTAAAACTCGTAGACGCCTATGATGAGGATCCAAAATGCCTTATTACTACAAATGAAGGAAAGGAAACAAAGCGACAGAAACATAGGTTAAAATAATGGCATTCGTGACAAATGCGGTGGCAAATTTTTTCAATCTTACCACAAAAAACAGTCACTTTGGAGTATGAACTTGAATTTCCATCGTGAGATTTCATGCAAAGATTTCCCCATTAACTTAAAAACTTAAAAAAACCTATTATTATGTTCAATAAATAGGTATCCATACCTACATACGGTAGACCTTCGTTGGCAAAGTGGTTAACGTCGCTGGCTTCTCATCTAGTGGCTTCAGTTCGATCCCCCTTACAGTCTGGTGCCGCTGTCAAGAAGCGAGTCTAAATTTGCATCTCACAATAGCTCGAAGGTCCATAGAAACTCCTCCATCTTCGAATCGAGGATTGGGTGGGAACGCACTTAAAATTTCAGGTCGCCACTCTGTCAGGTATCAGATGGGGGCGAATCAGTCGTAAAAACAGCAAAGATATATGTCTACATGCATTACACACATACACAGGGTAGAACCGAACCGAGTCGAAATGGCGTTTCACTCCATGAGCCAAATTAAGCAATTTGGGGACACGATTTGAATCGAGTCAATATTGCGTCGGTTTTCATATGTTGAAGCGACCCATGATGTCGAAAATCGTTAAAAAGTACTTCTTTCCCCATGTAAATCAGTCGTATTAAACCCTACTCAAACAACATCACATCTCTCCATCCATACAAAAAAAATGAGTGGAATTTAATAACCCATTCTATTTTACAATTGTCTCGGCGAAAGAAAGAAAATTTTCAATTTAAATGTAAATTAGTATTTCAACCCTAAAAAAAACTTCGTTTTTCCTTTTTGTTGAAGGGCGAAATTTGCAAATTAAAATAGGGTTCAGTTTAAAAGGATAATTTTTAACCTTAGCATTTTTAATACATGTGATCTCAGTATTGTTCATGCCAGAAGACGCGTCGGTATGAAGCAGATCTCTCGATAAAGGAAGCGGCGACTTGAAAGCTTTTATTCCGAACATTTTTTGAAAAGATTCAGAAAGTCTCGCGGAACATCCTGATTTTATTGAAAAGATTTAGGAAGTATTGCGGAACATCCCGATTTTATTGAAAGGATTCAAGAAGTCTTGCGGAACATCCTTATTTTATCGAACAGATTCAGGGGAAGTATTGCGGAACATCCCGATTTTATTGAAAACATTCAGAGGAAGCATTGCGGAACATCCCGATTTTATTGAAAGGATTCAAGAAGTCTTGCGGAACATCCTTATTTTATTGAACAGATTCAGGGGAAGTATTGCGGAACATCCCGATTTTATTGAAAACATTCAGAGGAAGTATTGCGGAACATCCCGATTTTATTGAAAAGATTCGATAATAAGTCTTGCATTCTTCGCACTCTTTTCTCATTACACCCCTTCTCATTCTTTTCCTTGTTTATCATTTTTTTCGCACCCGCAGGGAGACTCCAATGGCCATCTGGAGGCTTGTATCCTACCCGAAGTTTGCCATCCCTGTATATATATTTATATATATATATATATATATATATATATATATATATATATATATATATATATATATATATATATATATATATATATATATATATAATCTAAACTTTCTTTATCGTTCTCCCTTTAGAATCTTTCTGAGCGTAATGCTGTTCTAGACAGGAAATTTTGTTTGTATATGTTTGTAGCTGGATGATCTAACCTCGAATTCAGGCCGTCAATCGAGTTTATAGCGTCGAAGCGAACACGCGACCATGGCACTCGAGCGTTTCAACATGAGTGCCACAAAGATATTGTATCATCCTGGTAGTGATTGATACAAAGATAAAGAGTAGCATTTCAGGGCTTATCAGATTAGGCCAAGAAAGTCTCGAAATCGGCCATCTCATCTCACCCGATCTCCTGCCTATTTTCCTTATTATCCAGCCCCTCCCCCCGCATACACTTTTTACTCTCGAGCACCGGAGGCCGCAGAGGCACTCACCTAAAAATACAGTTGAAACTAGCCCTCACCCACAAGAGCAGTTGAAACCCACACTCACCCACAAGAGCAACTGAAACCGGCACTCAGCCACAATAACAGCTAAAACCAGCATTTAGCCAAAGGAGCAGCTGAAACCAGCACTCACCCAAAACTGCAAGTGAATCCCGCACTCATCCAGAAGAGGACCTGACACCACGCCCAACCAAAAGAGCAGCTGAAACCGGAATTCAAACACAAGAGCAGCTGAAACTAGTACTGACGCACAATAACAGTTGAAATCAGCATTCACTCACAAGAGCAGTTGAGAACAGTATTCACCCACAAGAGCAGTTTAGACCAACAGTCATCCAAAAGAGAAACTGTAGCCAACAGTCACCCACAAAAGAAGCTGAAACCAACACTCACCCCAAAGAGCAGCTGTAATTCGCACTCACCCACAAGAGCATCTGAAACCAGAAATCACGCATAAGAACAGCTAACACAAGCATTCAACTACAAGAGTAGTTGAAACCTGCACTCACCTAAAAAGGAACTGAAGCTCACACTCATCCAGAAGAGCAGCTAAAACCAGCGCTAAATCAGAAGAGCAACTGAAACTAGCACTCACTCACAAAAGTAGCTGAAAACAGCACTTACCCACAAGAGCAGTTGAGACCAACATTCACCCACAATAGAAACTGAAACCAGTTCTCACCAACGAGAGCAGATGAAAGCAACACTCACCCCGAAGAACAACTGAAACTCGCATTCATCCACAAGAGCAGTTGAAACCAGCACTCAATCACAAGAGCAGCTAACCAAGCACTCACCCACAAGAGCTTCTGAAACGAGCATCCACCCACGAGAGCAGCTGAAACTCGCATTCAACTACAAGAGCAGCTAACCAGCACTCAACCACAAGAGTAGCTAACCAGCATTCAACCACAGGAGCAGCTAAACAACATTCAACCACAAGAGCAACTGAAACCAAGATTCGAACACAAGAGAAGCTGAAACCAGAACTCCCCAAAAGAGCAGTTATGACCAACATTCACCTACAAAAGCGATTGAAACCAGCATTCACCTAAAATAGCTGGATAAACAGCACTCACCCGCAAGAGAAGCTGAAAACAGCACTCACGCACTGGAGCACCTCTACCCAGCACTCACTCACTCGAGCAGCTGTAATCCTCACTCACAACCAGTATCTGAAAACAGAACTCATTCACAAGAATAGCTGAAACCCGCACTCACGAACAAGAACAACTGGCACAGGCATTCAAACACAAGAGCTGCTGAAACCATCATTCAACCATAGGACAGCTGAAACTAGCATTCAACCACAAGAGCAGCTGAAACCATCACTCACCCATGAGAGCATTGGGAACCCTCAATCACCCACAAGAGCAGTTGAGACCATCACTCACCCACAATAGCAGTCGAGACCATCATTTACCCACAAAAGAAACTGAAACCAGTTCTCACCAAGGAGAACAGCTGAAGCCAGAACTCCTCAAAACAACTTAAACTCGCATTCACTCACAAGAACAATTGAAACCAGCAGTCACCCACAAGAGCAGCTAACCTCGCACTCACCCACAATAGCTTCTGAAACGAGCACTCACCCACGAGAGCAGCTTAAACCAGCATTCACCCACAAGAGTAGTTAACCAGAATTCAACCACAAGAGCAGCTAACAAACCTACAAGAGCAACTAAAAGAGCATTCAACCAGAAGAGTATCTGAAACCAGCACTCAGACACAGGAGCAGCTGAATCCGCACTCACCCACAAGAACAACTAAGACCAGCATTCAAACACAAGAGCTGCTGAAACCATCATTCATCCATAGGAGCAGCTGAAACTAGCATTCACACACAAGAGCAGCTGAAACCAGCACTCACCCATAAGAGCAACTGAAAGCCAGTACTCACCTACAAGAGCAATTGCAACTTGAAGTCACCAACAGGAGCTGCTGAAACCAGCAATCACCCACAGGAGCAGCTGAAACTAGCATTCAACCACAAGAGCAGCTGAAACAAGCATACTCACACACAAGAGAGGCTGAAACCAGCACTCACCCTACTCATCTACAATAGCAGTTGAAAGCACAAATGCAATAATTTTACTTTAGTATTTTGGGGTCATCTTCCGTCGGTGTGTTAAATTGCTTGTTTTTATCCACCCTCAATTTCGGTCCCATCTGGCTAGCCTTAGCAGCAGACACTTGATTGTCTGTTGAGCCATGGCAGCGTAAATATGAAATCAGCACTCTAAATATCTCATGGCAATTAATTCTGATTCATGTATACCCACTATCTTGCTGATCGAGGTTGTTAATCGCTAAATGTGATAGTTACTCTGCTTGTGAGTTAAATCTCACTAACAAACTCACCTATTTTGTAAAATAAAGCCTAAGAACTTTGAGGCAATTAACTTCACCTGGGAAGAGCAATTTAGTTCCCTTGTAGTTCATCTCAATCATACATGAAAAATCCATCCCAAATCTCTTTAACTTGCAGAGGAACCTTTACTTCTTCCATAACTCGAAGATAAAAATTGCGCTGTAATCCAATTTAGCAATTTTTTGCAGTGTATGAACATTTCAATCAATTGATGGGTTCCCATAGAAAACAAATCCAGTTCATGTAGACGTACTGGAAGCTTTATTGATTCATCTAGGGTATTAC
This sequence comes from Ceratothoa steindachneri, assembly GCA_963969495.1. Lineage (NCBI taxonomy): Eukaryota > Metazoa > Arthropoda > Malacostraca > Isopoda > Cymothoidae > Ceratothoa > Ceratothoa steindachneri. The sequence continues at coordinate 161,474,229 of OZ018327.1, forward strand.
TAGTTTATTTCCCTAAGCTCCTTTTCCAGGAGCTTTAGAGGAGTGTAAGCTATCAAGAAAATATCTTATATACGAGGGGCGGTCAATACGTTTTGCGAATCGGTAGGACAAAACAGAGGAAGGGGGATGGCTGTTTGTGGGGGTGTTAGGACAAGTTATGACCAAGGTCTCTGCCCGTTGGGTCCCTAGAAACCTCACGCCCCATGATCGACTTCAACGTCGTCAAAGTCCACAAGGCCAGAGTTGCACAAGCTGCCCTGCGCGAGTGCGGATTCGAGAAGCTCAACCATCCCCCCTACAGTCCAGATCTGGCTCCTAGCGACTACTTTTTATTCAGCCAGCTCAAGGCTGCATTGCGTGGACGCCGGTTTGGGGACGATGAAGATGTCCAGCTCGCCGTCCAGGAGTGGATTGGACAGCAGTCGGGAGATTTCTGGTTGTCGGGAATTCGAAGCCTCAGGGACAAGTTGCGCAAGTGCATTGAAGTCGAGGGTAGTTATATTGAAAAATACTAAAACACTTTTCCTCATATCTCGTTTCCTTATATCCGAATTGCAAAACTTATTGACCGCCCCTCGTATAATACTTAGCGATTTGCCGGTTCTCTTTTTGTAAATAATTTTTTCAAATATTATTGCTATGTGGAATTTCGATGTCCTCCTCTCACACGAGCGCTAGCGGTACATTTTAGCATTAAAAATCTAACGCCAAAAGGATTGGCTCGGACTTTAGTTCATTACATCTGCTTATGTTGTCTGAGGTAAATATACTGGCAGCTCCATATGCACCATACAGATCCCCTTTTCTTCTCACATGACAACTCTCTTGTGGATTGACAAGCAACTAGGGAAAGTAGAGACCTCGACATAGGGAAACACGAAATAAAGTGGCACTTAAGATAATTTTCCATTTCTGTAAAAGTCAAACACACTCTCCCAACGCAATGCTGAATCCCACAACTACACTCGGATTCTTCCTTCACTGCCTTATTTATATCTACATACCAACCTTAGAAACAGATTTATTTTTATTTTCTATGCAATTATGTATTCGTCTAAGATATCTCAACACTATGTTGGTTACACTCATTTTATCATATTTTTGGCATATCCATAAGGACTTTACATATTAAATTTGCACTTTTCACTCAAGTTTTATGATTTACAACATTTTTTCATACTTTCTCACATTTTTTTCCTTTATTAATTATATTTGGTATCTGTGCATTATATACTGAGTATTGAACCATTTCTTCAATTATAGACTTGGTTTTATATTAGTGCTCTGTATTTTTATCTACAGCCTGATGATGACTACTTAGTCGAAAAATTGCGCTTTCTCAATTTTAGCAATCAGCTTTTCATTGAATATATATATATATATATATATATATATATATATATATATATATATATATATATATATATATATATATATATATATATATATATATATATGAATAAAGAATGTCATTCGCGGATCTCTTTTCTCGCCTCGAAGACCGCGTTAAAAAAACTTGTAAGAAATATTTAGAAAATACAAGTTAAAATTAATAACGCCGCCACAGCTGTTGACATATATATATATATATATATATATATATATATATATATATATATATATATATATATATATATATATATATATATATAAAATATTCACACGCACATACGCTCGCATGTCATTTATTCCGATTTCCATCTTGATTGTTCCTCAGCAACGTTCGACCAATCATGGGAGTGTAGCGAGAGAGTATCCTTAACTCACAGCCGACTTGCCAAACCCAAGCAAGCTCAGTCTTGCTGCTGACGCGGCCATGTTTGTCGTGATGTTTTTGTCTTCTTACCGATTTGTGGTTGAATTGTGCTGAAGACTTTCTGTCTTGATCTATTCACTCCCCTTCCCCTATCTTACTACTACTGTTCAAGTGCAGTTACCTCTGAAAATATATCTTAAGAAACTATTTAATAATGACTTTCATCCTTATCATATTACTACAGCTTATTCAGTTAAAAATCATGTTTACCAGTTACCGATTAAAACCGAATGATTTCCTAAGTTGAGCTTTTACTTATCAGCACCAACTATTGATAATAATTGGGGAACCATCTCTTTAACATCTGTAGTTTTCGTGCAAAATGCGATTTCTATATATTGTTTAGCGGATATGTTCCATTTGCACAGCTGTGTTCTACATGCCCTTCCTGCATCGATATATTTTACACGCGAATGTGCTTTATTATTTCTTCGGGGAATTAATAGTGCTTATAATACTCACACACACAAATACATACATATGTGTGTATATATGCGCGTTGGTGTGTATTCTTGGGTTTAATTTGAGGGTCAAATTGGTAATTCTATTTGATTTACTATTAGTAACCTCGAATTTGGGGGCAAAAATTATTATATTAACGTCATATTGGAGACATTTTCAACCCAGAATTGTTTGTTACATGTCCTTCCATTTCTCTCTGTTTGGGACTTGACAGCTTTGCGTGATGTGAAATGTATTTTTCAGACATCGTAAATATGAACGGTCACAGCGACCTTAATCCTGCCTTAGAATTTTTGTTTGGTGTTATTCTATTCTAGTCTTAACCACACCACTAGTTCCAAGGTGCGTTGGTATAACCAACGCCCAATCTACGCATAAAAATACCGGATAAGCAAAATAATTCAACGATACCGAAAACAATCGACAAAGGCACAAAACACAAATACAAAAAGGCTTGAAAGCTACAATGTACAAAGGTACAAATGATTTGTTTGTACAAACTGTTAGACATAGAATTTGATCAAATTATATATATATATATATATATATATATATATATATATATATATATATATATATATATATATATATATATATCAGACTAACACAAATGTTAGAAAGACTTTAAAGGCTTCGAAGCTAAAATAACAAATATGACAGAAGAACAAATACACTAGCGAAAAGACAGACAGAGAGACCCTTTTCCCAGGGACCTAACTATCTTCTCTATCCCCTATTCCCAAATTTTTCACCACTAAACCCTTCTACTAACAATTTCTCTATCTATCTAGTTTCTCCACTTTTTATGTCCAATGTATCAATTGGTATCATGTTGAGGTAAACGTTAATTTAACTACGACGCAGAAGGTTAGGGGAAGTAGGTTGGTTAAATGGGGTTAGTGCTTAGATATTTTATTTAAATAGTTCGTGCTTCCCTATTGTATAGTTCGAAGTTTCGCGAGAGTAAAGAAAAACAAAAGAAGACTGAACTGTTCTAGACTCTGCACGCGTTAAAGTTTAGAAGTTATTTTCTTTTTGTAACATTGTTGGTTATTTGTCCAAATTTGTTCTTTTCTTTTGGTGGTCTGGAGCAAAAATGCGGCAAAATCGAGTTTAAATCCGATTTCAACGGAATCGGATTCAACCTCGCTAAATATGGAATACATAGCCACATTGTCAATTGGAATCGATATTTCATTTTGAGGGCATTTCTCTGAATCATAATATATGGACATCTTATATTACTTAATATTAAAAAGAAGAGGATTGATTTAGATATCATTCGAGGGCGGGGCTTATATGTCTGAAGTCAAGAAACAAGGCCTAAAAAAAATTGAATATTAGAGCGCCTAACGACGTCTGGCAATCGCCTTCGAATGTTAGGCTTTCGGATTGTGTATACTACTAGCTGATTAAAAATAGCGGGGGTGTAACTGTCCACCACCATTAATGGGGGGTGAAGCCTCCATCTCAAAATAATCACTTCGGGGTTCGAATTTAATACGGCTGCCAGATGTCGTTAGGTGCTCCAATGTTCATTGTTTTTATGCAGTGCTCTGCCCCGAATGGGCGTAGCTAGAAATGGAGTCATATAATTTCCTGATTGGTGATTGTTTATTCCATATTTACCTTCTTCTCTTTTGATGGTAGGGCCACTCTTACTTAGGCATACATACAAAAATACTTTAACACTTTACCAGTCATAGTTACATATCTTTCCCATGTACGGTATTGTAACTAAATGTATTTATAAAAATGTTAACAACGATTAAAATCTAAATATTCATTAATGACAAAGATAAAAGCTGTTTTGGAAGACAAATTGTAACCTATAATATGTACCATACCTGAATTGAGTAGATTGATAGATAAAAGAAAAGGATATTTCTGTTTTTAATGAGAAATAATTTTAGAGGCACCGAAGTAGAGGCAATAATACCTCGAACCATCAACTGAACTGAGGAAGCAAAAATGCGTCAAAATCGGATTCAAACACTGTTTTACCGCATTTTTCCTCCCGACCGCCAAAAAGAAAAGCAGATTTGGACAAAGTGCTACCAGAAGAAGTAATACAGTATAATGTACAGAAAGAGTAGTTACGGTAAAGTAAATAATTACCCTTCACGGTTTTAGTGAACGCATTTTTAATGTCTCACTTTCTTCCATTTTTCGACATATGGCCTCTGGTTGCTAGCTGCTCTCCAACATGGAGCTCGTATATTTTAGTAATTTAAATATAAATATCAATCCTAAGAGAAGTTAATAGTAACGAAAGCTGGGTAAAATTTGAAGAAGACGACTCTTATCTAGGAAGGAGGGACAACTATCTGAGGTGGGTGGGGCTGAAGCCCTACCTTATCCAGTATTTTACTGGCTCTATATTTGTGTTATCGGCAGCTTTCATTTGTAAAAATAGAACTCCAAATTTTGGTGCGGCCCAGAGCAAACCGCACGGCAATGTGGTTTTGTCTCGCTTACTTTTAACAGCCAAGCTCGAAAATGGGAATGCAATTGGGAAATTTGAGAAGAGATCCCCTATTTAACAGTATTCATTCCTCCAAGGTAGTCTTCAAAAAATCCCTTAAAATGGCTGGGATATGGAGCTAGGTAATCATTCTTACGTACACTATCCCTCAAAACTGGCAGACCCGCGACCTAAATGATACTACTTCCTTTGCAACATTTGCCCATAGTTGCTCTGCACTAAAGTTAGGACTTTCTACCAAGGACATGTCCAATAATCTTCAAATTGAACTCAACGTCTAACCTTCATATGAGTAGACAACTTATGATACCGTTTCCTTGCCCTTATGCAGCATTTTCTCTATAATACTGACAAGGAAATCCTCTTTTAATTGAACATAATGAAGCTGCTGAAGTAATTGCCAGGAGAGGTCGACAAGACTAAATTCTCGATATATTTCTTTTTACTGCTAAAGTTTCCTTTTTACCACAAAATTAAATTTGCGTTCTTTGTTACTTCCTTATCTTAAAAGAGAAAGATATGACTATTAACAACTCTAAATATTTATTAAATGATGGTTGAAGAATAGCAATTATTCTGGTCAAGGCTTGATAGAATATCAATATTTAAATACTTTTTTCTTCCCTGTGTTAAAATGCTTCAGCAACGGCATTGCAATTTTACAACAAAATAGAGATATGATAACAGTTGTTTTATGGTTCATTAAAAGCATGGAAATCTCTGAAAATGGATTTAAATAACTAAGAACATTTATTAATATAAAATATCGTTTGTAATTTGGGAGAATTTTTCTTCGGATGGGCAATATTGCTTTCAAAACTACTAACTCGTCGTAGTTTATTGTTTTTTTATAAATGTACTTGGGGTTGTTGCAATATTTTTAACATCAATGGCCTTAAAGTGTAGTTAACAATGATTATTTCCTTACCAAAAGCAGTGAACGAAAAAAGTATTAGTATTTACCTCCACGATTTAAATACTTATCCATCAGGATTATAAATACGTTTCTTATTAATTATATTCGGTGTAGTAACTTCAATATACAACCAATTAAAACATATCTAACATTACGTGAAGTGAAATTGTGTTAAACCGGATGGTGGTGCATGAGTGCATCACAAATGGAGATCGAACCCTTGTCATGGAAGATTGGAAGGAGGACAAAGAAAACAACAATCCAGATTCCTTAAAAACCTATTCTACTTGTCAACGATTGACTGGAACCATCTGGAATGCAGGGACTAATCACGGAATAGTATACAATGGTAAGAACTTAATCTAATTACGTATTAAAGGTACCTAGGAAGCTACCACGAACTTAGGTTCAGGTTTCGAGTGGGTAGGCGTGTTTTGGCCTGTGAATTTTCTTTCTCGATTTGCCACAGAAAAAAAAAACAAATTAAGAAAAAACTATAAGGACTAGAGAGGTCGTGATGATTAGGGAATGTGCCTGTGGCCCTCTGGGTTCACGGACAAGAAAAAACAAACAATGAAATAGTAAAGAGTAGAAACTTCCACGGACAAGAGAAAAAACAAAGTTAATCACACAGTTGGGCGAAAACATGTTGGG